>OMNV01008272.1:58685-72020 GCA_900303265.1 Brotula barbata | reverse complement strand
GGGAAGGAAGAGCAAGAGAGAGAAAACAGACAGAGGAAAGCTACCGATGCACTTATTCCTTATTCTTTCCTTAATGGCGTTTTTGTAAATGTAAATTATTTAAAGGGTCTTGCAACATTACTGCCACAAAACTGGAACGTTGTCTCGCTGCTGATGTGGACACATGTAGATATGTTTCCTAGGGTGAAAAAAGCATTTTTTTAAAGTTTGCCACCCAAAAATTTCTTGTCCTTACACACAAGTTATTTTGCTGTGAACGACACTCCATCCATCGAGAGGAGAATTTTGCTCTTGCTGTTTATATTTCAAAGATTGATATGTAGTCCGTGCTTTGACAAATACAGCAAAGGTAACTACAAAAGTGAGTGCTTGTATCTTTTGTGTAAAATGCTGATTTTCTTTTTTATTCCATTCATGGCATCCATCCATCCATCCATCCGTGAATTGCATACATCCAGATTGCCTTCCAACTCCTTGCTTGATATGGCTCATATACAAAGGAGAGCAATGTCCCGTCCAACAATACCCATACCATTTGTGCCGCTCAGCTTCAGAATGTCATTGGTTTGAGTGTGACAGTAAAACATAACTCTACCTTTGCTGTGGCTTATATTGGAACATGGATTCCAATTATTCAGCTCCAAATTCAATAGCAATTTTCTGCTCAATGAAATAGTGGTTTCATCTCTAGAGTGATGTCACTTTAGAGAGATTTTCAAAATGGCATGTCTGTGAGTGAATAGATGGACTCGGCAGGATTCATTTTGCTTGAGGAAATGATACTTGTCTGTTCATGCTTGTCAGAGAATACTCCTTCAGATGCTATAGGATCCACACTATGGATAAAGATTTATATTCTTTTTAAATGTTTCCCTCCAGCCACGGAATGAATAAAAAACAATGTCAATTTTTAACGGTTAGCCAGAATTCATGAAAGGAAAAGGAATGGAAGCCAGATGCATAACCTTATGATTGCGTTTGGTCAGATGGAGCCCATTTTGCTTCGGTACAGCATTAAAAGTAGCACAGAACAATAAAAAAAAAAAAAAATGCAATTATAAGTGTGTTTTTGTGTAATGTATCAGTAGCCCATCCAGGGCCCCATAATGAATGCAATGCAACGTGCGATCACTGAGCCGTGTGTATGCCCCGCTCAATGCATCTCTGAAAATAAACAGAACAATGGAAATGGTTCTCATTAGTGTTGTTTTCATATTAAGTCCCTCAGACAAGGTTGACAAACCCAGCTCCCTGTGCCAGGCTCCTCGGGGACCATCTCCTCAATACAGCTAGGGCAAACAACACCAGCCGATACCAACACCATTACCACCTCCTATAGTTACTTATCCTCCCCTCCCTCCCTGTGGAGTGCTCTGTCTACACACACCAGAGTAAAACGCATTAAGATCTTCCAGGAGCATAGAGAAAGAGTCTTGCTTTCATTTATCACGATTGCTATTGGCCCTAAAAGGGACAAATGTCTGTTCTCCATCTCCGTGCTATTAGAATTCGGGGGAATGTACGCCATGTGCGAGATGGAAGTTATTTGTGCTCCAGAGACGATCCACTGCGAGGCTGTTTAGCAGGAAGGGAACAGGTGTGCTGAGCTTCTGCCTTACACCATGTGTTCCAGTTGTTTCATCTGCACCTGTTTCCCCGAGTCCTATATACAAAGATCAAAACACTTTATTAACCGTAAAGTGTTCACCCTCCTATGCTATACTATTTCTTCCACGAGAACTTTCATTTCACAGTGATTTATCACCACAAACTAATGAATTGATGTTATGAGGATCATTGTGTCAGTAGCCTTGTATATTAACGGTGAAAAAATGTCCACCTTAAAATGCACCGTTTCATTTTGCTGCTCTCCTTTGCTATTTACTCATGACGTGTATCAAAATGTTGATATAATTATGAGATGCAGTTTCTACTTAGTGTTCATTTTCAGCAACTGTTTCAGCAAATGTTTAAAATCTGACAATAAACACACAAAGTTGCTCAGCCTAACGCTTGGATTACTGCAACACTGTTTTATACTGCGTCCCTTCCACCATCCTCATAAAACTGCAATGCATTCAAAACTCAGCTGCCCGGCCGCTCACCCATTCCATCCACCATATCACACCCATCCTTCAATGCCCCGCAGGCTCCAAATTCAGCAAAGAATCCAGTTCAAGATTCTACTCATCACTTACTAAACTCTTCATAACCTCAACCACCCCACCCACCCAGACCTGAAAAACCCAGCCACCAGATGCTAATGTCCCCACCCCATCACCCACTCTCCATACATGTCAGACACTCAGACTCAGTGTCCACATCAAAACCAGACTCAAAGCCGCCGCCTTTTCACCTGATGTCCACCACACCCACGCCTGACCTACTATCACTTGATTTTACTGTCTGTATTTACATTTATTATGTTACTGAACCTGGTACGTATATATAGTAGTTTTATTTTTTTTTACTTATGTATGTTTTCTCTTCTTTTAGATTTTTAAAGTCTATTTGAAAATCCTCAAAATCACTATGCAAATAAAACGTATGATTATAATTAATAGTCGTATTATTCTAATTATTATCTTGTGCTAATTTGGAATATTTTACCACACCAGTCCACTTAGGGTGTAACCATGACTTATTTTCATTAAAGATTTGTTTTACTTTCTCTTCAGTAAACAGAAAATGGTAAAATTGTTGTCATTTATCATGGGGAAAATTCAGGTACGTGCATCTGTGGGATATGACCTACATCTCAGAAATTCCCAGAAGTTAATTTGATATATTTCCTAATCCAGTGTGTTCTTTCCTGGGGAAAAAAACAGTGCTTTGCTCAAAATAAAGAACTAGGAAGTTTATACAGGCCCATTAAAATTGAACTTCTAATCCAATTAATGCTATAAACTCATCAAATGTCATGCAAATGCCATAATCAAATTGAAATGGGCATGAATGAGCATTGGTGTATTCTAAGTAGCAGACCTATTATGTGATTGTAAATTGATTTACTCGAATGTGTAATCCGTTGGTTTACTATCAGCACCAGCATTCTTCGTGTAATCCACTTAGCGAGTATACAGTATATTAAACGAATGACAGAATCCTATTGAATCCCTCTGTTCTGTTTATGCTACTTTTTTTTGCCTTCGTGACCGTGCAGCATGGTTTTGTTTGTCCCTCATTGCACAACAACAATATGGCCGCCATATCTTTGTGTGCTCCACTCTTAGTGTTATTAATATTATCATTTCTCCGAAGTGAATTCATTATTGTGTGTGTGTGCTATTGCGAAATGTGTGTTTTTTTCTGTTTCATATACTGTATTTGTGTGCGTGTGAAAGCAAATACACTACTTGACTATTTATTATTATCTATTATTTGATTGCATTATTTATGGCACGTTTTTTTTTTACCAGCCGTTCACATGAATGGAAGACACAGCATATAGCACGGCCACACTTTTTGGACAGGTGGTCTCTTGGAAGTGTCTTGGAAGTAACTACAGATGTACGCCTGCTGCAATCACTTGAACCCCTGTTTACAGATATGACACTGTTTCTTTATCCAGCATGGGTGAGTTGCTTGGCCCACCTAAGCTGTGATTTGGCAGGGCACATCACACTGCTGCAGGGTACTGTAAATATCACCTTTCTTGTTATCTCCAAGACCTGCTTTTCCAGTAAATAGGGGAACATGTAATTCAATATACTGTGTCGGGCCATTTGCTTTCAGAGGACATCTAGGTGACATGACTTAGTGGCCCCGGAATGAACATAAAGATTAATAAGTAATGGCCGTATAAAGATGATATTTGCACTCAGATATCCCCTTTTTTTAGATTAATGCTTTTGATCACAGTGAAACTGGTAATACAAAACGAGTATCAGACAGCAGAAGGTATGACAACTCGACAAAATCTAGCACATTGAGGTTGTGGTCCATTTCTGGACTGTCTTCTGTTGTTGATTCAGGTGAAACTCTGTTTTTTTCTTTCCTTCTGTAGTTTTGCTAGCCTCACGCTGTATTTCTCACAACCCAGAATCATGAATTATGAAAACTGATGAATAGATTGGGAGAGTTTGCAATACAGCCTTGTGATATGATATATATCACTAGTGGTGATAATTCCAAGTAGCTTGCATGCAACAATTTATAGACAATAACGATAATATTGAGCTGCATGTCTCACATCCTGAAATGAAATGGTATTTTGTCCTCCTCTGTAATACTGTTGTTGGTCCCCCTGGCATTTTGTTATTTGTTGCAGTGTTTGTGTTCTCTTTCACACTTTAATATCACGGTATTGCTTCAATTTGAGCAGCAAGATAAAGTTCTATTTCATTTTGCGGGATTAACTTACTGGGTAGCACACGTCTCAAGGTATTTGTTGTGTTTTGTTTTATCTATGAATTATTTAGAAGCTTCAAAAATAGAGAATGGGTTGGAAGACTGTGTGTCCTGTCTTTCTCAGCAATCTCAGTCAGATGTTTAATTCAGTCGGCTACTGCGGAATAGCGTTCACCATGACTGGGATTAGATGGCTGGCTGTGTAATTTCCCTGAAGGAGGAGCATGCTGAATTAGAGTGTAATGATGAAGAAGGAACTGAACGTTTGCAACAAATAAATATAAAGTCACGATTGCTACGTGTGGTTGAAGTCGTCACGGATCTTAGATTTAATACGATGCACTCTGCGAAACAGCAACGCTAGTGTTCTTAAATAAAACTACACACTCACTCATTAATTAGCAAATGAGTCAAATTCTGTATCATTGTTATAATCATTCTTTATCGTGTCATTTTTCTTCATTTATCTAAAATGCTAAAGTTCACCGGGTCTATTAATGAAAGATTCCCTGTTTTCTTTACACTCTGTAGCACTTTTTAAAAATGCTAATGGACTCCAACAAGCACCTGAGTAAGGATGAAAGTGCCCTAATTCCTGCTCAAAAGGTCACAGAGATGAGTTATAGTGGTATAAGCACCTGAAAGCTATTCCCTTGTTAGATTTGACAAAGGGAGGCTGCCATTTCCCCCTTTAAAAATAGTGTTGGGTAATAAATGATCATTTGTGGAATGTGGTCGCTACCGGCAGTGACTTTTCCTCTGACATAACTTTACTGCTGGCTGATTTACATCCAGAAAGTTGTCTCCAAAATATTGAAAATGAGCATTTTATTCATGATGCACAGCAGACGGCAGTGACAAACACACAAGAGCTCTCGTTGTGCTTCTTGGTGGAGATGGCTAATTATTTGGCCATGAGAAATGCAGATGAGCCGATCTGCGCGCCAACTCTTCGTTTTCACGTCAATACCACGGCCGGTTCACGGACGCATGCGTGCCACTATCGGTAATGAAACATGGTTTGTCTGTGGGTAACTGCCTTCTGTACAGTACCTGCTGTGCGCACCTCAACATATGTGATAGTCCTTCTCAGCAGCCCTTCACAGGTCCCTGAAAGGTGCTGCCGGTGTGGATGCAGGGCCGTAGAGCAGGGATCACAGTGACAGTTTCAGGTGGAGGAGTCTATTAATAGTTTACCTCTCAGCCAAAGCTTTTCATCATTTTAGGTGTCTGAGGGCTTCCTGCTTCAAAAAAGGGGGGTGAAGTTATGCATCTCAATCTACCCTTTCATATTTCATGCTGTTGAAGATTATAAATAAAAGGACAGACACTGACCTGGGCTATTAGTTACCCTGGATCCTGTGGGTGAATGGTGCTTTGTCTTGTGTCAGATTCTGGTGTTTATCCCTCTGAAAGCTACAGGATCACAATCAAATTCTCGCGGATGCAATGTGAGATAGGAACCCCCCTTTTGCCTAGAAGAGAAAGAGCGGGAAGACAGTGCATCTGAGAAGCAACAAAAGCAAGAACAAACAAAAGCAATCAGTCAAAATCAGCCAGAAGGGAGCATCACAATAGAACAAGGTGGGAATTTGACAGTGGGTCAAGCTATGGGTCAGCCTAAAGTACCACTCTGGTGATTGCTGTTTTCCCACATGTGTGACTTTGTTGTTTTGACCACACAAACTGGCCAAAATTCTCTGGAGATCGGCCGCTCTGACAGAGTGATGAGGAAAATAGTAAGCTAGAAAGCTCTCACTCTCTCACCTTCCCCGTGGTCTGATAGACGGGCCCGGCATATGCCAAAGCAGCCTGTCAGTGCAGCTTGTTGTTGGACAGACCTTTGATCTTGAACAAATAGAGAGAAGAGTATCAGAGCTGCTGCCTCGGGGTGTAGGGAAATATGGGCATTACAAAGGGTCAAATTCTGGAAGAAGGCAGTAAAATTAAAACCTTTATTGCCATTTTTATGGCTTCGCTCCCAATGGCACTTACATTATCTATGGAAAATGGCAGAGCTTTGTTCCCATTATCGCTGAAATCTCCAGTTAGGAGTGGCTGAGAGTGTAAGTGATGTATGTCAGTCTGAGTATATTGCAGTGAATGTGGGCCTATCATAGCTCGTCAAGGTGGTTACCTTCAGCAATATAAGCAGCGGCGAATGCTGAGATTTAGTTAAAACCCTGCAACTTTCCGTACTCCGGCGTATCCGTGTAAAAATCCAGATTGACAACTCTCAGTTGAAATTAACGATTTTATTTTTCTGAGATCACTCACTCGCTAACCATCCAAAACCCCACACATTGACCTTCCTCCGCAGATTGCAACTCATCCATTTTTTAATTGTGTTCATTTTTACCTGGGTCCCGCCGGACCTGCAGCAGCGGTGGTCGTTGTCATCCGTCTGCTCTGACAGGAAGGGAGCGAGAGAGCGGTGCCACGCCACTTTCCACCCCAAGCTGATGTGTCAGGCTTATCACACAGCCGAGCGATCCTGAGGTGACATCCTCCACTGAATCAGTGACATTTCACGGACGGTGCAAATCTATCCATCTTTGTCAAGCATCCGCCTCGATTTTAGCATTCCTCGAGTTAGCATATTGATCACTAAGAAACGCATGAGTGAGGACCTCTTGTTTTCTGCTCCTTAAAATGGGCACTGTGAGCCCACCGGACTCCTCCGTCAACGTCCACTGCTGCGAGCCTTAATCTGCACTCCTGAAAGTTACATGAAAAATGGAAGGTTTTTGTCATTCAGGACCAAGACTTTCCTCCTCCTGCCGCCTCTTTTCGTTTGTTGAAAAAGTGTCAAAGCCCGAACAAAGTTTACGTCTCCAACATATTGTTATTCGTACATGATACACGAGATTATAACTAATTACACACTCAGCGCGCCATTTGGAAAGTTTAAATTAGAGTAGAAGTTTGCCACGAGCTCCTTTTTCCACTTTGATTTAATAGGTTCATTATGGAACAAGCGTTTTACTGTGCAACCATATCAAAGACTGGTTTGCTAACTTGTCAAAATGGTGTGGGTGTTTTGGCACATATGTGTTCAATAAACCAAGGAGCCATGCTTCCTTGAGCTGCCTTACTTAACAACAACGAGGCTTTGTTTCCATCGGTTAAATTGCTGTGACGCATTACGAAAAGAGCACTTCCCAAACGAACCCAATTTATGATAGAGAAAGTCCTCGCCACCTGGGTCCAGCAGTGTGTAAACTATAGCAGCTTCTGTTGTTTGTGGAAGGGTGTACAATGTAATAATTGATTAATAATGTGGAGCTTTAGGGAAAACTATAACCCCTAAAATGAGGCGATGATTGCGCTTGTGCCGAAGCAAATCAACAACGACAGAATGGCACCGGGGATTACAACATCTGCAGTCTGTGGTGTCGAGGTTAACTTGTCCTGTGATTACAAAACGCATTTCCCGGGAGCAGGTGTTGCATTGACACCATTGCAATCATGTATGTGCAAATGCTACTGCAGCACACACACGTACACACACACACACACACACACACACACAGACGCACACACACACTGAAAGTAGTGCACCCAGTCGCAGAAAGAGGTTTATAGAGCAGAAAGAAAAGAATGGCTGCTTTCCCAACCATATGCTTTTGGCCTCTCTGCCTGTGAGACCCGTGTGAAAACATGAATGAGCAGCCTGCAAATCGATAGGGACAAGAGATCTAGTGTCTAGCAAATCCAGTGCAGACTGACATGTTCTCCGTGTAATCTCCTGCATTGTGCTGCGAGGGGAAAGATTATCCTTCTCTGACTTGCTGGTAAAAGGTTGCTTTGCTGTAGTCGGTGTCTGCGTGAAGGGAGGGAGCATATGCCTCTCTGTAAACGATGCAGGCTCCCCCTCCTCCTCTGTCAGAGGCCGGATTACGTCCGACGTTATCCACCTCCCCCCGACGCCCCCACCCCCACACTGACTCTCAAATAAAGGGCTTTCTCTCCTCCTTTCTCCTTTCAGAAATCATCGGATTTATGACAGTGGATTTCTGAAAAGTTCCGCGCCAATTTTGACGCCTGCTAAGTATCCCAGCAGGATTAGAAGAGGCCTCTTGATGTGTGCACTCCACTGTTGAGAGCTGCATTGTGGTCAGGGTTATCAACTGAGGATAAAAAGCAGCAGTACATCGTGCATAATGATAAGGCTCGTTATACACATCAAGCCCTGAAAGCAGAGAGTGAAAACGAGCCCGTGTGTTTGTTTAGGATCAATAGAGACCATGATCACATTTGATTTGTCTCGTGCTGCCTTTTCCATCCCTTTGCTTTACAATCATAAACAGCAGATTGGAGGAGATGGCTAGCTAGCGCTGGAGCGGGGCCATTATAGCAAATGCAGGGGAAATGGCGCAGGATCCCGCTCTTCTATTGCCTGAATGAAAATGACCGCTTCCACTGACAGTAAATTGAAACGTAACACTGCGGCACAATTTACAAAGGCATAATAAAAGGCAGCGAGTGGCTCGGGGTAGACTTGTAAAAAAAAAAACCACAGGATATACGCTGTAAATAGTCATGAAATACAGCCGTGACTTTTTTCTGATCTAGAAATAAACAGCAAAAAAATCAGGCGACATCTGATGGAACATTTATTGCGGCACGCTTGTTTTAGCACACGCACGTGTGTGTGTGTGTGTGTGTGCGTGCATGCGTGCGTGTGTCAGCATGCCGTGTACGTGTTCTCTGACAGTCACCTTCACTGCCAGCTATCCGTCCAGAACAATCCGCCTTGAGTTTGTGGCGGTGCTGTTGGGTGGCCTGTATGTGCAGCTGTAAATCCTGAATCGCTGAAGCAGCTTTGACTGAGCGCTCGCAGTCAGACTGTCTGACAGAACGTCTGGCTTTGGGCAGGTGTGAGACCAGGAAGAGTCAGGTTAGACTCAGTTAATAAAGCTTCAACCAGTTCCTCAGACTGCCCTTGGAGATCGCTTACATCAAAGCACCAATCAAAAACTGGTGCAGATATAATTTGTCATCAGGGATTTCCTGCTGGAGAATTATAGAGAAGATACAGGCCGATCAATACTATGGATTTTCACTGCAGTGGCTGATTGTCCAATTGCTGTGAAACATGTACCGAGATAAAAGGGCACGCCTGCCATTTTGTAACAGACTGCCGAGTCAGCATAAGGCTTGTCAGATACTTATAGGCTGCTGTGATAGAAAATTATCATGCTGCTGTGTCCAAGTACTGTTTAACACATTCTCCGTCCACTGGACGTGATTCATCACAGATCCCCTCTTTCCGCTTTTGCGGGGGCATCACTGTGCGTCATTGTCAAGCGCAGTTTTGGCCACACATGGATGGCGCCGACACACACGGGTGCCAGTTCAATGAGTCCCTCAGCTAGAGGATGTCGACTGGAATTAGTAAAGACGTTGGGTGAATCTGTTAATCCCCTAAACACTCTACGGTAGCTGCACAGAGCAGTTAATACCGATTTGTAATAAGACCACAATCGTATTATTTACAAAATACTCTTACAATTATTGCATATTGTTGGTTTATAGTTTCAAATGTGCATGTTGGAACTGGCCTCTAGGTTACACTGTTGGTTGTTAGAGCACATTTAGTTGGAACAAGATATGATGAGACCGCTTTTAGGTTTTCAACCACCATTAATAAAGGCATATTGAAACACTTTATTACAGAGGTTCTGTCTTTACTCTTTATTCTGCTCTGACCTGACTCTGGTCGTAAAAAGTGATGGACCAAACCCAAATTACTCCCTTATGTACAATCCAAAAAGGAGGCAGGGGATTGGCCGGAGCAGTCACCCACACCGCGTACACACTGCGTACACACGGTCCTGTATCATGACCCTGAAAAGTGGTTGATAATAAAGCGAATGGGAAATTGAGAAAAAGAAAACATAAAGAAAAATAACTTGATATCTGTCACCAAATTCCACTCAGACAGGTAAAAAATGAAATATTTGTTTATAATATCTTTGTCAGAGAGGGGAAACAAGCATATCGCGGTGGGTGGCCTTTCACCACGCAGCACTGAATGAAGCCTGAATATGTCTGTCGTAGTTGTATATGCCAAGCCAATGTTCAGACTGAGGACACTGACTTAAAGGGCTGGATGCCAAGCAGGGAAAATGAGAAGCTGCAGCTCAGTGACAGAAGCAATGACCCTCAGCTCAACCATCTTTTACTGTTTACAGATGTACTGGTAACGTAATGACCCACTTTTTGAGCTTGTCTGCTAGTTTTTGGTGAGTCTATTTTATTTATAAAGAAAGAGTTTGTCATGTGAAATGAGTTCTTATTGCTAAAATCCGGTAGTCATGAGGTGGAATATTTACGCTACAGTGTAGTATGACGCAGTAATTATGAAAAAAACTCATTCAATCTAATTAATGTTTAATACTGATAATATTGTTGCATTAAATAATAAAATAATTTTTATGCCTATACGCCTAGAATCCTTGCTGCCTAATATGAGTCTCAATAAAAATCATAAATTAAAATGACATTTAATTAATTAAATGAATTAATTATTCGTAAACAGCACATAGAAAATTGGACATTTTCAGACCACTTTTTTATTTATTTTTGGCATTTCTGCTTTATTTTGATAGGCACAGTGGAGAGATAGACAGGAGTGGACGGGGCAGAGAGACAGGATGACACGCCAGGTGAGTCACCTTCAGTTTAATGTCTCCTTCCTGTCCCTCTTGGAGAAATTTACTTCAAGACTGGTGTACACATATACTCAGAGAATACACATATCCAAATACTGACTATCTGGCCTAACAATAATTTAGTGGATTAATCGATTTTTATAAAAGCAATCAATAGTGACTGTCCTCTTTTCCACACCTGTCCCTACGCCATAAAACACTGTCATGAAATGTGGACTGTGTAGCACATATTGGTTTTTATGTGTAGATTTAGAGGGCTCAATTCGGTGCCACCCCACCTGCTTTACTACAATTGCGAGCAAGCCTGAAAATGTTGCCCTGCATCTCTCTGACGTTCAAAAGAAAAAAAGAACTCACAGAGTGTGAAATAAGGGTCCAGCACCATTTTTGGATACAAAGTCCTGTGACAAAAGTTTACGTTTCCGACACTCTCGGTTTGCCCACGCTCATGCGTAGGATTATAAAAACTGTAGCGTGTTATCATATTGACGTTACTCTTAAGAAACATGTGTAAATGACTGAATGTTTGACTGTACAAGGAAATGATTTATAGATACATTTGTTTCGATCTTACTCACAAAATACGAAAATAAAGTTCAAATTGGTTCAGCACCAACGACATCTTGTTCACCAACTATTGTATTACTGTCGTAAAATAGTTGAAAGCTCAAAATTTGTAATAAAGCTCAAAATTTATTGTAATTTCTCCTTTTTAATGTTTGGCAAGAGCATAACTGCTGCTGTCTCTGAAGACATTTGCGAGATTAGACCCTTAAAAGCAAAAACGGTTTCACGAGTGACTCCAGAGATTCGGGGACGGGTCTTGTCGGACCGATTCGTCCCCGAACATAAAAGGTTGACAAAAACAAAGTTTGCCACGTCGTATTCCGACCTATGTTGTCCTTGCTGCTGCTTGTCATAGATGATGGACTCAGAGATGAGTGTTTTGGGAAATATGCACAGCAAAATGAATTCATACTGTAAGGTAATGAGGACTTGCATGAGCTGTAATTGTTATTATTGCCAGGCACAAATTGAAAAGCATAACCTGCCTGACACCAGCTATCAGTTGTCATTATGTGGGAAAACATGCCCTCATTGCAGATAGCTGTCTGTTGACACCCAAAGTAATTGAGGAGGTAGTCGAGCTGTTGAAGGCTCTCAAAGGGGAGGACGAACACTTGATCAGAGCATTTTTATGTCTTTGGAGATGATTTGATTTCACGTAATGTCTATTTTACAGCCAGATATGCCATTAATTTGCATGATAGCGAGCCAAAATGTGACATTTTTATTTAGACGTACCCACAATGTTTGGAGAACAATTGGGTGGCGTTTTTTCTTCTGTCAGTCTTTTAGAGCGGCGGCGTCTCATTATATCATATCTAACAGAGCAGTGAATAGATGCCTCTCTCCGCACATTGCTGTGTCAGGTCAATGTGCCATTTTTTTTAAAGTGGTGACGGGAAGAAGGAGGTGGGGGTAGGTTGTTGACAGCCAGATGATGATTTCACATTTAACTCTTTGTTGTTGTTTACCAACCACAGAAACAAATATAGGCAACAAAGAAATTACCTCAGCTTGCAGATTGTGCTGCAGACTATAATGTTGGGCCAAGGAAGAGATTATTAATTGTACTATACGCAGTTTTGCAGTGGATTTCCCACAAAATCAATAGAATTGTCTTAGATATAATCCAATTTCGTTGTCGTGTAAATATAGACAGTAGTTTAGCAGTACGTCTACAGTACAATCCAACTCTCTCTCTCTCTCTCTCTCCTGTTGGCTCAAGATGGCAAACTGGGCAAGTCAGTGCTTGGTTCCTGAAGCGCTGAAGCGGGAACAAGGGGCTTCTTTCCCATGAACTGGAGCCAAGTGCCGGCACTTAAGGTGAAGGGCCGAGGCGCTGGAGAAGTAATTTAATCTGAGCCTCTGCCCAATTCCCTGGGCGGCCAAGTTTAAGAAAGGTCACATAGAGAAACAGGCACTGGTGACCCCTTCCCAATTACGGGCGCTACAGCAGAACATATCACAGCAACGTCCAAAGTGACAGTCATTTAGCAGCAACTCATCTGAGGGGAGGAAGTGGGAGATGGATGATAAGGAAATAAAAAATGATTTGCCAGGACCGGTTAGCCACTTCTCCGCACAGGCCTGCTGCTCCCCCCAGCTCCTCCCCGTCTTATTCACACACATATACACACACACACACACACACACACACTCATACACTCTCTCCATTTCTCTCTCTCTCCCTCGCTCACTCACTCTTCTTCCTCCCTCGTTCTGTCTCATCCCACCCCCTGCC
>OMNV01008272.1:36846-58665 GCA_900303265.1 Brotula barbata | reverse complement strand
AGGAGGAGGATGAGGAGGAGGAGGAGGAAGGAGC
This sequence comes from Brotula barbata, assembly GCA_900303265.1. Taxonomy (NCBI): domain Eukaryota; kingdom Metazoa; phylum Chordata; class Actinopteri; order Ophidiiformes; family Ophidiidae; genus Brotula; species Brotula barbata. The sequence goes on along the minus strand of OMNV01008272.1, from coordinate 58,631 downwards.
TGACTTCAGCAACTAGTCAGACTTCCTGTCCTGCTTCCTCTCTCTCTTTCTCTCTAATTAAACAAAGAGCAGTTATAAATTAATGCGGAGGGAAGAAAGAAGACACACACACACACTCATACACTCTCTCCATTTCTCTCTCTCTCCCTCGCTCACTCACTCTTCTTCCTCCCTCGTTCTGTCTCATCCCACCCCCTGCCACCCCTGCTGCCCATCTCCCTCCTGCTCCACAGACACGTGACGACTCCGCATGATTATTGGCGCAATCACTCATGTAACAGCCTGCCCAGCTTTCCGTGGGGGCTCCAGTATTTGTCACTGTCACTTCCCCAAGTACTCCGCCATTGTCTTGGAAATTGTATGTGTAAGGCAAGAGATGCCTGTGACCCACTTCGACAAGGGAGCCAGCGATGTGAGGGCGCTCATCACACAAAAAAACAGCAGTTTGATGTGTCCTATTATGTGTCCCAGCAAGAGCCATAAATAATTGTGACAAGTTTTTTGTTGCGCGTGAAAGTCCTTGACTCTGCCTCCTGTTCCAGCACCTCCTCTCTCGTATGGAGACGCTGCCAAGCACCCCCGATGATAGATGGCACGGTGCAGCAAATGACAACGGGATAGATTTTTAGTTTGTGCTTTGGAAGGGATCAGTAATGGTGCTTTGCTGTACAAAGCAATAAAAGAGAAGGACAAGAGACAGAGGGGGGAGGAAGAGGGGAAAACAAAAAGATCCATCGATGCAGGAGAAGGAAGAATGATGGCCGGTGACGCATGATTTTTGGGCATTTGAACACTTAGATATATGAAATCGGGGTTTGTCAAAACAGGACGCCGGGGTGGTATTTGGATACTCATGACGAAATACGTGAAAACACAGGACTTTGTGTTATATAATCCGCTGCTGCTGGAAACAACACCAAGAATAGGAGACAAAATTGATGGCCTCCAGTAAAGCTGCATTGTTTCTGTTGTGTTGTATCTCTACCCTGGACAGACAGAATCTGTATGCAGGTGTTCGTTTGAGCACATTGTTTTTGTTATGTGTCTTTTTGTTCTTTGCTAAGTTGAGAAATCGGACTGCTTAGCAGAGAAAATTTTCCGTGAAAAATCGACATGGACGTTAGATAAAGTACCACCTGCAGGTCCTGGGTGCCAGGCGGGCAGGATACTGGTAGACAGTATGATCAGTCATGGTAATGAGCACGTGGCTGACATGCATGCTTTGAATTATATGACTTTGAGGCCTAGGCACCCTCAAACCAGGCCTGAGCCATTAGTTTAACTACTCTCTCCTTATCACAGAGTCAAGCTGTGAAGTTTTAACAGTGCCATCATTCCCCCTTTTCACTCTGAATTGTTTTGCCTCCACTGCAGTGCAGAGCAGGAAAGCACAGAGAGCTAAATGAAGATTTTCTGTGTAGCGTGTCATAATGTGGTGCTTATTTGAATTAATATAGGGTTGTTTTCCGTCCTAAATTGCTCAGCCCGACGAACGAAAGGTTATCCTGTTTAAAGCTTTTCAAGAATGACACGGAAAGAATGAGTGTAACATAAATGACACAACGCTCCGTGAGCATGTTTGTGTTCCTGTTCGTCTTCTTTAGTTGACCGCGGACGCGTGTGCTAATTGTATTCAGCTTCCTCAATCACAATTATTAATTTATCTCTTAAGACCACTGCAGCAGCGATGATCATTCATGTTGCCGCATCCGATAGTTAAGAAGCCCGCTTCCGTAAAAATCCATCATGTACATCAACGCACATTACTGAGGTAATTAAACAGGAGGTAATACCGCCAGCTATCGTAAAATATCAAGGGGTGATCAAACGCCCCTTAACACTGTACAGGCTCAGCACATGGAAATGATGCAGCAGATGAGCGATCAGCTGAAAAAAAAGCAGCCTAACACACAAATGTAGATTTAATTTGTCTATTTTAGACTATCTGCACCTTTACCTGTGAAACATACAAATTATTTGAAATATACTGATTACAACTCGCTGAGAAAGTGGCATTAAAATAATTACTTGTGAGCCCTCTCAGAGTTTGTACATTTAGCACTGTACCGCCATTAGGAATAATCTGTCCAATTAAAGGTTGGATAATTAATTAAGTGCACATTCTGTGAAGAGGAGAGGGGAGAAAATTTATCAACCTGCTGAAATATGACCTATCTTGTCCAAAAGACTAATATGTTTAAACAAAAGATGAAAATTGATGACAACATTATTTGTAACAAAATGCTCACTGTGCAACTATGATGCATCTGTACTTGGATTCGGCTTCGTAGCATTGTCCTCACAAAAGCTGTGATGTATTACCCCTGGCTGGCTGGCAATAACTTTCAATGAAGGGCGCTTTTCCTATCTGGTGAAACAGTCTGTTACTTTATCCCACTTCAAATCTGGAGCCCTCACTGCACGCGTCCTGTGCCGAATAAAGACGCGTTCAAATACAACGCGTACTCCTGTACACAAAAATTCTACCGAAGCCTCCGTAGAAACATTATTTCCTTGTGGAGAGTAACTGAGGCGATGTTGGCACCGAGTGGACATCCTGATACCAACACCCAAAAGTGTAGTAGAGCAGAAAACATCTTGCTGTGCAAACCTGTCGGGTCATTTCTGTTATAGCAAGAAAATCCGAGCCAATGTCCTTTGTGTGTGTGTATGTGACGTGTGTGTATGTGCATTTGATAGAGTGTGCAAGATGCCAAGTGCACATTCTTTCACCTGCCATTGCAATATGTTGCCAACGCTACATATGGCCTAGATCAACACTTCAGGGAACAGACGTCATATCCCAACATTTACTAAAGTACATGTACAAACACACGTCTAACACTAGCTTGACCAAGACACGTATTCACTATGGACATATTGCACCAGCACAATTATTTAAGAATCTGATTCACAGGCAGAAATTACTTCCAGAGCTTTTAAGTATACAGTATATTCTGTCAAAATCAATAATTTACAATATAAATGGAATGTAGATTGAAATGTAATCTTTAAACGTTGGTCCTGGGTTACATTTTGTTCTTTATCTCTCCTGCATCCAGACGGAGAGAATTTGGATCACCCTGCAGTCTGTCCATTTACCCCCATATATGTATAGCTGTATAGTGACTGAACTTGAAAAGTTGAACAAGGTGACTTTAAGAGCACCCTTGGTAGTTTTCTGGGAATTCGTGTACTTTCTGGTTCACAAAAAGACACGGCTACATATGCAAAATCACGACAAAAACTCAAAGGGCACTCATTGGAGCATCACATGCATCCACCAAGGCTGAACAACCGGAGACAACATCTGTTTAGATAATAATGATAAAAATAATAATAACATACTGGCCTAAAGAGACAGGAATTACTCTCATTGAGACAGTATTTTATTTATCTCCATAACTTAATAAGATATTTTAAAATACATCCATACTCATTAATTTACCCCGTCTTGAACCTATTTGTAATTTATCATGAAATAAGCAAGCCTAACCCTCACCCTTAAGAATTGAGATAACCTCTGAAGAAATTGGTAAGAATATTGCAAAACTCCCAATATCACAAGCTCAATAAATCAGAAAAAATATTCTGGATTCAGCCAAGGATCTGTATCAAGTCCAGGATTGAATGGGTTCTAACATGGCCCACCCTTCGACCCACCTAGAACAAAAATGCCTCACGACTTTTTGAATAATCCTGCTAACAAGCAAACAAATAGACAGAGAGAAGACACAACCTCCCTCACGGAGGTAATTATGAATCAAAACAACTCACGTACAGCGGCCGACGGCTTTTCACAGGTAAGAGCCACTAATGTCTAAAGGAAATGGTTTCATGGTGATAATTTTATTTTCTTATTTTATTCAGTCACAAATCAATACAGCTGAACAGAGACTGCTTGCGATTGTCTCCGAACCAGAAACACAGACTGTGTTTCGTCCTGATTTGGTTCCATCGTTGTGCCAGGTGAGGAGTCAGAGCCATATTGGGGGAAGAATTTTTCAGAGGCAGATTATGGTTTGAGTCTATGAGCCCCATGGCCCCAGCGGTGATGTGTGAGTGAGTGTGTGTGTGTGTGTCGGGGGGAGACGAGGGGGTGTTGGGGTCAGTGCCACCACACTTTCCCAAACCGCCATCACGGGGAGCCCAGCTGACAGCTCCTAGCTTAGGGAGAGAGCAGGAGAGGCTGAGGGGAGAGGGAGACATAAATCCTATGTCCTATATAAAAAGAAATACTATCCGTGTCAAGGAAAGGTGGGATGCCCTAAAATGAATGATAACAGACTCATTAAAAATAACGGCCGCCTAAATGATAAATAGCTCGCCTCCTGAAAAGAGCACAGGACAATGGCCTCAACAAATTAAGACTGCAGAGCTCGGCGTAAAGGTGTTACTGCCTCTCTCCCCTTCTCCAAAATATCAGCCGGTAATGACACCGTGTCCAGTCCATTATTACACTATTCATGCTTTCTCATATGCATGGATAACCTAAACCAATAACATACATAATACCAACCAGTTCGACGTGTTGTACTCTACTAATCTCTAACAGATTTTGCGGCAGCAAAGAAATAATGAAAATGATGCTTTTAAGAAATCAGCCCACGGGTAAATTCGTCACCAATGACCATCTCACACACCTAATGATGACAGTAAATTAGCCTAAACTATCTGCACACAATCAAAACCCTGCACATCTTTTTGAGCTGTAAAAACTCAGCCAGCATTCGTCAAGTATAAACATTTACATCTGCGTGACATAAACAGATTCCACCACTGTAAATACTGCAGAGAAGAGACAGAGCCCGGGCCTGTCAGAGGGAATGAAGAGGAGAAATGGATGACTCGTACAAGTCGCTGACTTCTAAACTGATAGACGTCCACTCCGGAGCGGGCGTGATGGGGGCAGATGTGTCAGCGAGCGCTCCCTCTCCCTGTCTCCTCTGTAAACAGAGGCATTCCACATGCATGAGAACATCGTTTGGTGAACACTTAGTCAAGAATTCAAAGACCTGCGAGAAGAGTTATGAAGTTCACCCAGAACGGCGTGTTTCAGACTACGCCATGAATCACAAGCCCTCCTCTGTTTACAACATGGGACTGTGTAGTCAGACTGGAGGGTGGGCAGTGTTTTTAGTGGGCCCTGAGCTCAGGTTGAGCTTTATTTAGTTCAGAATTTATCACAACAAATCTAAGAATACATAGGCTGGCAGATTAGTTCAGGAGAACTTTGTTGTTGTAAGTTTGCTATATCAACTCCCAGTTCTTATTTCATCAGCGCCCAATACTGCCAACTGTCTGTAGATGAATAAGTAGCTTCCTCTGTGAATTAATCTAAGTATCTAAAATGTTTTCATAAAGCTTTTATACTTCCACCAATATGGCCAAGTTTTGACATTGATTTAGATATATTTTCACCTGAAAATCACCTCATCACATTTTATAAAGTGGCGCTGTGCTCCAGTGGTAGAGAAATCAGCTAATAGATCCATCTGTTGTATGTGTAGCAGCAACATTAGTATAAGGCAGGTGATCTTGAACCGTCACTGGTAAATCTTCTGCCGTTCGTCCTGCGGTTTCCCGGCTTTTGTGTACTCTGAGGCTGGCAGAAGGTCGTGGAACCTTCTGCGTTTGGGTGCCAGTCCTTGCTATCCGGTGTCTTTGCTCCAGTATGATGTGGCAGACAAAGCCAAGCCTGCAAATTTTATGCAGTAGAAAATCACAAGATATTGAATAAATTTAGCCTTGAGAGATTGATACAGGTGTTGATACAACTGACTCGTGTTTATAGGAGTATCTGGTCTGGTAAAAACAAACCTTAGTTCTGTTTTTATGAGGATTCTGATTTTAGTTTTTAGTTTAGAATGTAGTTAAACCGGTCAGGACTTGACCGATTTGATCATAATTTCAAAGATACAAATTGGGTTTGGGTCAGGTTCAAAATTTCATCTTGAGGGGTTAAACTGTTTAATCTACACATCGCATGTGATGATGAGGTTAGGGAACAACTCGACTCATGCTCAGAATTGGAGGATTTTTACGGATACAAATGTTGATTTTGTGTATTGATTATGAAACAAATGCTGTTGTAAGAATTTAGAGTTTTCTCTGGGTGCCAACTTGGATAGTTTGGGTTTATTAGTCTGAAGACTGAAGAGTCACATTTGTATTCAAAACTCTTTGTTCTGTGTTAGGCCTGGTTGGAACTGGACATAAACTTCTCAGATCACACTCAACTTTAGATTTATAACAAGTATCAGGTCAAACTGGACTCGGACAGTATTGGGTTGCTTTCAACATTTCAAGCACGATTCAGTCTCTAGTTTATATGTAGTGAATGAATAAACTTTCCTCACTCAGTTGTCATCTCGTGGTGGTAAGCGCTTGTGCTTTCAGATTCGGATAACATTAATATTTTGATGCTAAAAAAATCAATCTTATTTATCCTTGAGGAGTTCATTCAGTGTCTGTTCAGACAAAGAAGTGAACAGGAAGATTATTCACAAAAACCAACAAAAGACATCAAACTCAAGTAGGTCATTGCCCCTCAGCTCGGAACTGATACAGGCTACTTGCAGTACACACATTTATTTGAGGTTTTGCTACGTATCAAAGGATATTTGTCAGCAGCTTGTTAGTACTTGAAATAAACCACATTGTCATTAGTGTAGCCTCATTAAGGTGTTTTAATGTTGCATCTTGAGTAAATTTCTGCAGGGTTCCATTTAGTGTTGTCATCTGAACGCGGAACGTCATCGGCAAGTTGACATTGTGAACTCGCAAAATCCGATAACGCGTGCATCTTGCGGCTAAATCTGCTTGCTTCACCAACAAACGGTGACTCTGTAATCTTTGTAATGATTAAAGAAAATGGCGCTTTGAGTGAAGTTGTGGACAAGAGTTGCAGGGGAAGATGATGGTGCTTTCTAGGTAATTCAAGCACTTGTACTGCTTGATTATACATAGCAAACGCTGTGATAAGGCTTCATTGAAATTTACAACAAGCAATCTCTACCATATGGACTCACCAAATGGAGATCACAGACTGGCAAAAGCAATCAGCTTTTTAATTAACAGAATTAACAGTGCGATGTTAAACCATAATGACAGCAATAAAAACAGTTGATGTGACAATCAAAGTGCACAAAAAACATTCATAACCATTATTTTCATCAGTCGGCGAAAGAGACAATAGCAGCGAGTGGGGGGATATTGGAGAGGGATCTCAGACCCCCCTGTAATCACACTTGAATTAGCTGCAGATACTGAGGCCACTTCAATAGGCTATAAAACACGGGGTCACCAAGAACATTTGGGTTTATCTTGGACACGCCATTTCATGTCAGTCCACTCTGTGTAGTCCAGGCTGCAGCGTTGTCAGCGGTGATAAACACACAGCGTTTTGAAACCGGTCCGATTTGGAGACGAGGCCCGAATAATCTGGCCGAAGCCGGCTGATCTACGGCGCAACATGGAGATCTGATCACCAACTGAAAGGCCCTGGCAGAAAATAGCTGTTTATTGACCATAAAACATGTGCGTATTCACATAAAAGCACAGGCACACACTAAAACCACACACGTGCATACGCATCTGTACGCAGGCACGGACACAAACGCAAGCACACACATAAAGAGATAAACCACAGCACCGCAGCAAGGGCCAGACCCCCGGCAACAGCAAACAAAAGAAAGTCAAATTATTAGAAATAATGAAAAGCCATCAATAAGAATTCTGCAGAGACTCATTTCATTCTGTTTTCAACAGCGCTTTTCACCCCATTATTTTCTGTAAATGTTAACATCGCCAAGCCTTCCTATTGATTCTATTATTTTTTGACCTTGCATTAGTGTCGGCTAATCTCGCATGCTATAAAATTTCATTTCATAGTGAAAAATACTCCAAGGCCCTAAGGGTGAGTTATACACAGGTTGCAGCACCCCTGGGATTCATAAGTGCACATGCGGGTAAACAAACCGTACATTTAATGTTTCTTAGATGAGTGAGCAGCGCTGGGGGTTTCATTTCTTCCTAAACCTTTGGATTTTTTTCTTTCTTTTTTGTGGGGTGGCTCAAAGTGTGGGTTAGGCAGAGAGGCTCATTTAAAGATGAATGCTAGCATCTTCTGTGCGGATATTATATTTTCACTCCCAAAGGCGGAGGCCTGAGAAGAATGCTGATCCGTACAAGCCAAATACCTTTTCCACTGCAAGAATGAGGCATCAGTAGAGATTGGTATATTTTTCAGATTATACTCATGAATGACCCAAGCTTGACCTGAATGGGAGAACAATGAAGTAGCACACTGGCTGTATTCAGCTGATATAGTAGTTGGCACTTTGATAAATAATCTAAAGTTAAGAAAAACACAGAAAGCTGGTATAATTTTTAACTTTTTTTTCATATCTAGTAGCACGTTGATGTTAAGGGTAAAAATGCAAAAAATGTCTTATTCCGTTTCATTCAGATGTATTTAAATTCATAATATAATGTGATAATATAAGCAGTAAATTATGGGCTCTCAGTGCAGGTTTGTGTCGATATCAAGTATGAATAAATAATGATGACAGCCTCAATTGTGAACATGAATTGAGTAAAATAAAGATGCACCCATAAAATATTTGTTTACTACAATTAGTTTTGGGGTCCAGCCAGCTTCATATACTGTAATATGAGCCTGATCATATATTATTTGCTCTCGGGATCTAAGCGTAAATTAATCCAACATTCCAAAGGGATGAGTAGTTGAAAATTTTGGTTGAAGTATCCCGCAAGTTTCTTTTGTAAATAATCGGTCCAATCTCCAAACACAACTGCTGTGACCCAAACAGCCCTCACTGAAGAAAGAGGCAAACTGTGCAACTCTATGTGAAGCCACAATAAAAATATGAAAGATAGCAATATAAGTGATACATTAAGATGTCCTAAAAAACAAACATTTTTACTTTTTTCAGCGCGTCTTTGCAAAGATTAGTGCAGTCGACTCCAGTGAATTCTAAAAATTTTACACCCTTATAAGCAGTGTTTATGTTCATATATAAGCAGAGTAGGGAAACGATTTTAGAAAATGAATGCAATTAAACTGTAAAATTAGCTTAAGGCGTGAAAACAACTTCCTAAGTCTCATCGTTTAAATCCGGGCTGCTCAGGATTCTGTCTCGCTTAATTCAGAAATCATTAAGTCAAATCATGACAGCCACTGAACCAATCAGCAAGCATTAATCTAATATCTCTATCTGTTCATGGATTACTCAATAAGAAGAAACATTGTGTTTCTTTACAGATGAATACACAGACTAATTTTTATGTTCCTCCTACCTTATCACACTTTTAAAATATTTGAAGCACAGACACACCGCCGAGGCGCTGTGCTGCGGCTCCACAAGTAGACACACTGGGAGAGAAAAAGTGAGAGGCCCAATGATTTTCCAACTGTGGGTGCCTGCGTTCTGGGTGTCACTTTGGTTAATAATCTCCTACCAATCCTTCAACTTGGGTGCACGTACAGGATGCTTCAAACCATGAAAACAGCTGGCTTTGTGCAGCCCAACTGTCAGAGTCTCCTTTGCTGTCGATGATGGAAATATCAAACCAGTGAGCCGTGAGTGGACATCTCAATCTGAATCTCTTCAGCTCAGCTAAGCCACAGCCGTCCTCCCACTGATAATTCATGCAACACACACCCACATTAGGAGTACACAGACTCTGATGCATTTTTCTGCTGGAAATTTACAGAGCATGGTCAGAGAGTACACATTATCCATCTTAATAACACATGGACAATATCAAGCTGGGTAATTGTGTTAAAGTTGAAATGAAATGGATTTTTGGCGTTTCTTAGACTTGGGCATCACTTTTAAAATACAATTGTCCAATGACCATTCAATCAGCATCCTGGGCCCGGCACTGGCTTGTACTCTTTTCAAATATCGAACAAAACCGTACATTTAATAGAAAGCCCTGAGTGATGTACGTAAATAAGAAAAAGCATTTTCTCAGAGAGCATGTTGTTCCAGAAATGATCTTCATTCAGGGAATGTGCAGCTGGCAATGATGCCGTCAATTCAGTCACTTGCAGTTGTTTCTAGACCGTCATGTTGCTCTCAGATGCTTTGTCAGCAAGCACTCAAAAATTGCCTTTGGACCAAGGGCACGATCTGCTGCCCACGTCTAAATTCACAGGAATTAATCAAATAAAAGCGAGTGATATCTTGATGTTTAATTGGACGAAATGCGTCTTGGATGTAATTACTAGAAGGTACAGTGGAAATTATGATATCGCGACGTATGCTCACATAGCAGATCGTCGTCAGCTTTCTGACAGGAGAGGGAAGGAATGCAGTGTTTGTTTTTCTTCTCCTAACTGCCGTATTGTGTTTTGAAAATGATGCAAGTTGGAGATAGAACCATACAGGAATCCCTGGGGCTCATCCAAGTTTAACAGAGCACCTCATAAGGACAGACAATCTTAAGCCCACATGGCTGTACAATGGCTCTCTCATGGATGAATGTAATAAATAAATGAACAGATGAGTTGTGGTTCTGACAAGTGAGGGACATGGCGCTCCCTGTGCATTTTTGATAGTGATCTAATTCATCTGGCAGGCATGGATGTTGATTAAATCAGAATGTCAGCCACTTGACAAGACAAGACACAAACCGACGTGGAACCTGTTTGAACAGTGTGAGCTGTGCAAGATGGCCAGGGAGATTTGCAATGCTGCGTGGCCACTGAGCTCCACACGTCACCCTGTTATCATCACTTTTTTAAAAAACATGTCCAGAGAGACAGACAGACAGAGAAAGACAGAGCGGCACACACACTCTGTTCTCTCTCAGGGTGACATCAGCCCTCTGACACTCCCGGTAAACAGACGGGTGTGATGGCACGGCCATGTTCCCTTTCACTCACATGTGCTTGATGCCTCCATCATATTACGCTGACAATCACAGAGCTGGAGGCAAGACATACGTGTGTGGTGAAATCACAGACACTGTAATTATGGGAGAACAAAGCTTCTCTGAGCAGGCTCACTGTACGGACGACCATCATTGGGAAATCAGAGCAAAGAATGCTAAGGGTTGGACTGTTTGTAGCGGCACACAATGGGACTTTGATAAAGGGGGAGTTTCAGAGACAGAAATCATTGAGGCAGGTTGCTATTTAACTGATGAGTGCCTCTTCAGAATCAATATATCTATAGAAATCCATTGCTTCCCCCCGAAAAACAACACAATGCCCGTACCATCTGACAAAATATGACAGTTTGGGATACAAATCTTTTGAAATTCCTGACATACAGAAGACAAGACTGATGTTTTTGCAGGTCTGCTGGCATCAGATCGCTGTTCTGTAATAACATCTTTGCATATTTTCCCGACCGTGTTTCACCAGGATAGTAAGTGAGAGTATTAGTAATATTCTGCACAAGTCACAACTCTCTTGCATGTGGAATCGTGCTCTGACACACACAGTCTCCTCGGCCGTCTCCCCTCCACCTCCCATTCACCTTCCTGCTTGCACAGCTCCAAGGAGGTCAAAGTTACATGTACAAAGTCACTCTACTAATCTCCTTTGTCACTCATAAAATTTACACAACATTTCCCTCTTGGAGGCCTGTCAGTTTGCTCCTGCCTGTGGCTGTCAGAGAACACAGATAATTACTCGGAGGGATCGGAGAAGGCCTTGATTATTTATAGGGTTGGATGTCTGAAAAAAAAGACGAAAAAAATCCTGTTACTACTTTTAACGGATTTCCTATCAGTAATAATACAAGATTGCTGTCGTTTATGTAAGAAGAAACCAATTGCAAAGCCCGGGGGTCATTTTGTGTGATTTAATAATCAGAAGGGCTTATTTATTACTCATAAAATGAATTAGGTTATAGCAAAAGTCCAGAAATGAGATGAAACTTTTCTTGAAACGTAGAGCTAACGATACAGTCATAAATATGTTAAGTGAGACTTGGATGAAACATACTTGCATGACTTGCTGTATCATAGTACACCACGCTGATCCATGTGATTAGCTGAACGGATCAGTCTCTGTTTGGTGGTGTTTTTGTTCATGTTGTCGCTGTGACCTCACCGCCTGTTTCAGTGAGTAATTCTCCACCATAACAACTCGAGTGACGCTCAGCCTTGTTTGAGAGAAAACAGAAGAGCAAGCACTGCTCCAAGAAGTAATAACTATGGCAAGTCCTCTCAGATCATATCTGGGTCACCTGAAGCTGGTTTTATGTTGTAGGCAAGTGGGTCTATCATAGTTAATGATTTATAATTGGGTAATCGATTAAAAAAACTACGTGTAATCGATAATTCGGAAAAGTGGCAAAGGCATAGATGGCATCTGATGTGGCACTATACTAACTTCCTTAGTGTCGTTCACGGCCGAACAGAAACGCAAAAATTGTATTGCAGACTTGAAGCAAAACAACATTTCTTCTTTTTCGGCATCTCTATTCTCCCTTCGTCCAGCCTTTGTTTTGTGAATAAGCAACGGCTGTGTACACCATCAGAGCATTACATTCACTCTGCACTACTAGAGAATGACCAATTAAAATTTTAGACATTATCGTGTCACAGCATGTCATCCCATCTTAAGTGACAATGGTAATATCATCAGCATGTCAGAACTGATGATTTATTAAAATTATTATCGTTAATTAGGATTGGGAATTTGTAGTTTTAATTTCTTCTCTATTTCAGTAAGAGACATATACACAAATATTGATCGTTTGATCAATGATTGAAAAAATCTGTAAACGGATCGATTTTCAAAATGGATACGGTTCTATAAGTAAGAAGGAAGTGTGCTGTAATGTTGTAATCGTCCTGTAATTTTCTGGTTTTAATACAAATTAATGAGAGAAATTTGTGCAAGCGTCTCCTATAAAAAGAAAAAAAAAAAATTAAAAATATCTATCATCTCTTCACATGCCCATTTAAATGTAATGTGCTACTTAAATGCCATTGTAATAAGATATGGCAATTCCATGTGCAAATCAATTTGATACCTACAGGGACTGAAAAGTGCACATCACGTATTACGAGCCAAGACGGAGCTGGGGCAGGTGCCTCTCCTCTCAGAATTACAAGGAGTTTTCAGACAGATATGAATTTACAATTAGTTTCATCCTGGCGACTTCTTAAGGTTTGTGACAGTGTCTGGGGTTCCACTAAAGGCCATGTGTGTGAAGCCATGAATTTCTTGCGACAGGCTATGATACCAGAGAGGCTATATTTAGGGAGGATAACTAGTACTGCACGGTATAATCTGACATTTGTACCACAAGGGAGTCATACTGCATTGCTCACAAATGACAGTGTCACTGTTGGTTTGTGTCCCCGGTGGAATAGGTTAAAGAGAACAAAACATGTTTTTGCAGTGGAGTGCCGCTCTGCAAGACAGATCTAATAAAACTGTATTTGATTGTGGGGGTATGATCTGACTGTGCCTGTCACTGGTGAGTGAGCCCCCTGAGCACGGAGACAGCAGCAGTCTGGTTGAAAAGGAACAAAGAGTCCCTGGGAGCGGTCTCAGTAGACTCTGAAACAGGAGTCTGCATGACTGGCCTGCTTTTGATGGCTGACTTCAGCAGGGCATTTCAACTTCCCCCATACTTCTCTGGCCTTCAAAGCAGGGATGAAGGAGAAAAAGCACAGGCCACGATTCTACCAGGATTATTAGCTGCAGATCTGGCAAAGTATCACATATGGCACATAGTGTTTCTACACGAGCTGTTCATGAGTGAACGTACTGTTTCTTTCTCCTTTCAGTGTATAACATTTTATCAATCTACAGTTACATTTTCTAGCTGTTGCCCCGCGTGGTTTCGTAGTTTAAATTACAACATCAACCAGCGCATTTGAGCCCCTGTCAAATCCTTTTAAAGAAAACAAGCATGATGTAATTCTGTTCAACCAGGCAATTCATTAGTCCAAGTCAAACACTCGTCCTTCTGCACTTGGCTGCTGTTGTCCTCCCCACGGACACACACAGAAGCCACTTAGGTCCACATTCACCAAGGTGATCAAACCTGCGTCAGCCTACACCTGCCTCCCCTCTCAGGAGGAACCAGGACAGGTTGTACAGCAAACCTGCGGCAGCACACTTGGGGAGCTCGGCTAAATGTGTCTTCAATCACGGCATCTCGGTGCCATCCAAGGATTTCAGACATTCAGGAAAAAACAAAAGCACAACGGCACATGAGGGAGTTGGTTTAGAATGCATACAGGACCGGCGGATGGATGCACGGAGAATATTCCAGACATTTAGCCAATGGATTACCCCGGCAGTTATATTACACCTAGATACAGAATATGGAATTTCCTGACATCTTTACTATCAGACAGTAAAACCACGTTAGCAGGGGTTATAGAAAATTATACTAGCTAGATGCTCAGTCGAGATTTGGGGATCAGCAATGGGCTGGCTGTTTTTTTCAGTGATATGTTTGAATTATTTCTTATGGGTGTGCATAATGGCGGTATAAATCTTTTTCGGTGTGCAATTACAAAGACTGGCATGGTCTATTCCCCGCTGGGTGATCGCCTGCGAACAATGACATATTACCGGCTGGCCGGCAGTGGTCATTAAGAACTGATATGGGATTTATGGCCAGTCTTTAAACATGAGATGGCATTAAAGAGATTTGAATACAGTCAAAATGGCACAAAGAATCCAGCCTGAGCAAGATGGAGCTAATGAACTGTGGTTGAAAAGCAGAGGGATATAAAGTTATTTTGGGGAAAGCCAATTTCTCATCAAGCAAATGAGTCTGATTATAATCACGGGTTGCCATAGTCCATAACAGGCTGGCTATGTTATTATTGTATTACACTACGGAGGTTTTATATGGTTGTAATGAGAAAAGTTGAACAATTAATACATTAACTCACTATTAAATGTGTAATATGTATGCATGTTGACGTATGAAATGTTAATGCGAAATTAGAGAAAGCACAGTAGGACTGCATTACACAAATTCAATATGGTACAGACCTTGAGATACGCGCAATGTGGCGATATCATACCGCACCTCAGTCAGTAAATCTGCATCCATACAAAGCTCTTCACACAACCATCTCACTAATTTCCAGTGGCAATTAAGGAGCCTTACATTTCACACGATACCTGCTGAGTGAGTATAAGGAGCTTAAACATCAGATGTGTTCATTGGAAAGTGAGAAATAAAGACTTTGCCTCATCATATTAGTGCCAACCCTTAAAGTGACTGTTTATCATGAGGTAGTGCTCAAGGTTTTAATGAGCTCCCTGCCTGTTCTAGTATAATTCCAATTAGTCCCTTCGTCTCCTATAATGGCATGATTACCTTGTGAAGCCTCCATTGTTTTCTGTACAAGGCTTGAAAGGAACCCTGACTATTTTAATCTGTTTCCCAGTGGCAGCACACCTGCCAAGCCAGTTACACCTCCTGCAGAATGATCACAGCTATTGGTTCATTAATACAAAGAATGGCAGTGTATGAATTCCCCCCGGTCACACCTAGTGGATAGATGAGAAGATTAATGTTAAAATCACATGTTGACTGCTCGCCCCTTTTAAAACTATATTCACACCATTCTGTTTCAGAATTAGAGCACGCAGAGTCTCTAAATGTACACATTGCATTAGCAGAATAGTCATCATCCCTCTGCTTTGGCTGTAATCAAACAAATTATTTGTAAAATATCAGATCATTTGTTATAAAGCGAGACTGATCTCAGCGAGAGTGAACGGTACTGCTGTGTCAGTCTCTAAAGTAAGGGCCATTACCTCAATTTTGGTCGCTGCCATTTCAGAAGTAGAGAGGGGGGAAAGAGCTATTTTGGATCAAAACCCAGGCAAGAGGAGAATCAGTCATTAGCAGCAGCCATTTGCACTGTCATCTTGTTTGGACAGCCTGTGGCTTCCACTTGAAGACAGTTGAGGTTCTAAAGGAGACGCGCCCAGATCACCGCTCACGTCCTCCACACAGGCTGATTTACCAAGAAACTCTCTGCACCATCGTTATGACTATTACTCATACCTTTTGTCATAGGGAAACACATAATGAGAATAAAAATGTGCAGTAACTTTATCTGAACAACAAATGGAGCTAATGTGTTGATTCGATAACTTTTGTGTCCGCCAGGGCAGCGTGCTAACCACAGCTTAATGTCCCAATAATTGATTCAGTGCTGTTGTAATCATGCTCAAGAAGCGTTTCATTCAAAGCATAATTCAGCACAGGATCAGCAACAATGAGCAGAATCGGGAAGAATGGTAATAGGCACGACCTAAAACTGAATTTAGATTTTTCTCTCAGATTTGACACTCGAGCAGAAGACGAGACAGGAGGGAAGAAATGGTAATCTGCAAGAAAACCCTTAAAAGAATCAATTTGGCAAGGTGTCTGAGAATGTGACTTTATCCGGCACTGTGATTCCGACTGTCTCGTGGAAGAGTGGGATGACTGTCTTTCTTCCCCGCTGACAGGCAGACCCAGGCCAAATTGACAGTTCTTTAAAGCGCCTGACAGAAAGCCGCATTAATTAAGTCATTGCTGGACTTTAATTGTGTTAAGAAGTTGAAAAAAAAATCTAATATGAGAAAAGGTTACCAAGTCCTCCGTGGTGTCAGATTTTCTACTTTCTATGAATATTAATGTGCCTAATGAAGACAATCTTCGCTTCATCTCCCCATTGTTCTGTATTCAGGTGCCAAGCCTTCACAGCCATTGATTTGTTGTTAAAGAACAAATATGTCATGGGAAAAAAATGACTGTCACGTCTTTTATCTTGGATTTATCAAGAAAAACGCCTCTCCTTTCAGATGGAGTGTGGATTTTTTTGTTACTCAGAAGATTTTCACTGAGTGAAGGTGTGTTTAGGTGTTAATTAGATGTGGTAAGCCAATTGTGCTGTTCTTATGTGAAAAGAGAACAAAAGACAATTCAGATTTTATGGGGTGCAGTGCACAACAAACAAAGAAGCTGCACTGTGGAATTACAATGATTTCTATATGATAAATGCAACACAAAAATCACAAAAAAATCCACAAAACTGGCTGGTATGGGGTGGAAAATACAAGGTTTGTGCATGAATGTTTAGGAATATTATTGTTTCCAGGCCTGGAAATGCTGGAAAAGGATAACAGATCCCAAATGTTTTGATACAGTGATTTGATCGTCATCTCAATTCTTCCTTAGAATCTGCTCATAATCATCGTTTTAGTAAACCAAACAGTGATGGTTGCAATGACTATGCTCACATTATTGCTGATTTTGCGAAAAGCAGTGGTTCCCAGCCCTGGTCCTGGACTATCCCAGATATTTTCTATCTACACCTTTAGCTAAACCGCGTCTGTTAGCCAGTCACAGTTTGGGAGGCACCAACTCCTGATCAAGTGAACTACTTAGTAAAGCAGAGTTGGAAAATAGGCAGCGCTGTTATTCAAGGATCTGATTTGGGAACCGCTGGACTAGAACTAGCTGGCAACGTCTTGCTTGAGTCTGTCACCATGCCAGGAAAATGTTGTTTTAAATATGTGTTAACCGGCAAAAAAAATACTCTTTATGCTACCCTTCAGCTTGTAGTCTACACTTACACTTTAACAAATTAAATTTACATCCAGTGTGATATGAAACATTGTTATAAGATATTCCATGACAAATTAAGCCAAGCTCTAGCTGTTTGAATTTAATTTACCAATTAGAAGCAAACCTTTGTGACATTTACGACAACACCCCCGATCGGATCTGATTGCATCTCCAGGACACCCATTAAGTCCAAACAGCTCAATAATGTCTTCTCACTGGTCCTCAAGGCCTCTTATTATATTAGGGATCCACAAGTCCAAGTCCCTTAAAATACTATACAACAAGCGATAGCCAAAGGGAGTTCCAACGTAGGAGGAGTTGACAACACATCTTGATATTTTAACTTGTCTAGTCTTCCTTTTTCTTCTGCACAAAATAATGGCTACACTACTTGAAAGCAAATAACTCTTTGTTGTTTGGCTCCGCTTTGGTAGAACCTCAGTGTATTCATTCGTTTTCATTTCTCTATGGAATTTTTGGTGAATACCGATTTCAGACATTGCTCATCTCCTGGGTGATCTTGTAGTTTGTGCACATTATCGCTGTCAAGACTTGTCAAGACATGCGTGTGTCTTATGTAATGTTTAGCACCTTAGTCGATTTTGTGTTGTGTAGTCAGAACCGGACCGTCTGTGTTCTTGCGTGTCACTGGCCTTAGGGGGGGAGAACAACACCGAACTCTCCCCAAGCTTCAATATAAACTGGGTATCATGATTGTCAGGCATATTGAGGAGACAGAAATTCAAATGAAGCTCGCTCCCCGTGATAAGACGACCTGAGTCCTTGTGAAAGATGAGCTATGGCTATTTCTGGAGAAGGAAGTGCTCGCTTTCGCCACAGGGCAAACTCTGAATAGCCAGGGTTGGAATTACTTGAAAAGACGAACTGGCTGATGTGCTTGGCACTTGTCATTGAAGGAGTGTCTTTTGTTCACGACGCCGCAGATCTGCATCAGAGGAAACTACAAAAGGACTTGTGTATTTGTGAATCCTTATGTGAAAAATTAACAGACAGAGAAAAGACCCTCTCAGAAAATAAATTTTACAAAATCTCATCTGAATTTACTGTTGAAATTTTGGGAAACTTGCCCAAGAATACGCCCCGGTGTTGTTTTTCCTTCTTGTCTTTTCTGTTATTGAGACGAGAGACCTCACCTTAGCTAATTTATGTTATGGGTTGGGTGCACGCAAAGTGTGAGGGATGGGAAAGTATGCACATGTGGACGTCCTTTTATTGCATCTGACAGAGAGGACTTTTTGATGTCATCCCTCTGCACCGTGCATGTGGGAGTTTGAAGTTCACATTCCTTTCCAGCAGAGGAGCGATAACACACAGGAGGAATCAATCAAAGCTGTATGGAGATCAAGTCTCAGACATCAACAATTCAATGCTTCCATCAATTGGAGCTGTGCTTTTATCTATTTAAAAAGTAATTCAGGCCAAAATAATCATATTCAATGAATGTGATGAATTAGTGAGCAATCGGTAATAACTTTTCAGGTCAAAGATCCTTAAAATGAACTTTTTGACATCTGGTGCCCCTCCTCCTCACGTTTTATGGTATTCATCAGGACATTTCTGCACAAATTTAACTCTCGTTCCTATGGGCTGCAGGTGACAGCTGCTTTTGTTTACATTGTATCAAATTGATGACATAGCCATTGTCATGTTTTCACCCACATCTGTTTTGCTGATTTTGTTGGTTCATTTACAGGATTAGTCCAACCATGGTACGGAGACAGAAATGTATTTTATTTTATTTCTTTATGTATGTATCATGTGAGTATATTTGTCAATTTCCTCAGCTGAGATGATAATACTACTATCACTATTACTACATATAATGAATATAAATACTCGTCATCATCATCATCATCATCATCATTATTATTCTTTCATCCTTAAATGTGACCCAGAAAAGCCAAAGGAGAACAAATGAAGAGTCGCATCAGAAGAAAAGTAATGAAACGTCTTTCAAAAACACTTTGTCTCTTCCTTTGGCCATGTCTGGGATACCTATTAACACTCCCTTTAAATTATTCATTCTGATGGATAAAACACCTCCGCAATTAATTGCATGTGAGCCGCCCATCCCCCTTAAATCTAGCGAAGAGGCTGAAATTCGCAGCATGCAGTCGTTAAACGTATAATTTTGTGAAACTGGATTTATTGAAATTTAAATAACCCTTATGGATAAATACACTAAAGCAGATGCTTTATAATGGATATGGAGATATCCTTTCTTCATCAAACCCTGCTCTGTAATAATAGTGAGTCTCCAGGAGGAGGAAAACGCCAGACACCCCTCTGATATGCAACTTTCCTGTCGTTCTGTATATTCTGTTTCATGCACATAACTTCAGAGCAAATGAACACCACACGCCTGGCACGCTCATGTAAATTACATCAGATTCCAAGCCTTGCACCGCGCACAGCACAAACGACATTCGATTTTATATATTGCTCATAAAATCATCAGCGTATGCAGTATTAATTGTCCTGCTTCCCTAAAAATGACAGATTTGAGGGGCTTTCGTGCAGGGGGGTCTTCTCCTGAAATTTATTTTGTAACACGGCTCTCATCTGTGCTTTGGGACTGTTATTAGTTTGTATATAACGCCACACGATGTCATTGAATAAGTGGTCATTCATATTTGATTTCACATAAACTGCCCATTTTTAATATTTCCAGCTGAACTACACTTGGCCGTGGGCTTGATAATACATTTGTAACATGCATACAAGGATTAAGTGTCCAGATGCTGCAGTATTGATGCAGGACATCACACATAAAGGCAGATTGATGGCCGCTACTAAACTGATGTTAGTGTCAGTATTGATGTGTTTGGACAAAGCTATTTTAAAATTGCAAACTCAGAAGTGGGGGGAAAAAAAAAAAAAAAAAGTTATTTAAAAAAAAGTCATGCTGTAAGCAGAGATGGAAAATAAGCGTTGTGTTTTTGTAAAAGTCTGCTGTGCAGAGGCTCATCCAGGAAGAAGAGTGTGCTGCCCGGCTATTTATTGCTATGCTGCTGAATGCAACGCCAGCTCAAAAGGCTTCAAATCATTGGGGAGATTGTTAGGCTTCTGTGGAAATTACGAAAATGCAGGGGAAATGGATGAGCAACACTTCATAACAATTAATCAGAGGCCGCTGATTAATAAAGTTCATTTTTTATTCTCGATGATTCAGGGGATTATCAAAAGGACACTGTCCTTGTCATTTTGATTAACAAACCCATCCTCGCTCTGGAAGAGGACGCGCTGAAGGGAGACGCTTTCTTTCGCCCATAAAATAAATATTGAATGAGAATATTAACTCGTTAACCTTGACAAGTATTTGTAATTTTCATAAGGGGGTAAACCAGCAGATTCAGCACAAAAAATGCTGTGGGGGTTTGAGAAAAGGCACGGGAAGAGGGGCGGGGGGACGACAACACACAACAAATTAGAGAGAATGAAGAATGCTACTGCATGAATCCTGTCATTTTTATGGGCTGCAATGATTAATTTGTTTGTTCAAATTCTCAATTAAGCCAGGAGGAACTGGCAGAATTAGAAAACGAGAGCAGTGCAGTGTTGTCTTGGCTTTGCAAGCGCCCTGGGGAGATATAGCCTACCTGATCTCAGGTCATCAGGCGATTCTACAGACAGCACACACGCACACGCACGCACATATACACACACACGCACAGTCTGGAGCAGGGCTGTGCTGCGGATTCATTTCAAACACATTACAGCCGAGGAAAATGTAAATCAAAATATTTCGTCAGCCCCCCTGATAAATCACTCTGCCTTTTGTATTCATTTGTCCAGGTCGCTTGTCAAGGGTAATGCCCTTAAAATGTCAATTGTCAGTGCGAGCGTGCATTGCATCGGATATAAAGTACAGTTCACCACACACAAAACAGCAGTCAGTTGCAGCATTACATAGAAAAAAAATAATAAAATATGGAGCTTGCACTTGCCTTCTCCCTGGAGGCCCTGTGCACTTATTATTTGTCAGAGTGACAGATGTTTTTCAAATGATGGTGTCTCATGTGTGCTGAACTTCTACCAAAGCCCTACCGTGAGAGACTGCGGGACGTTATACACCATCTGATTGTACAAACCTCCATGGGATGAGTCTCGGAGCTACACTGAGGCTTTCTGGAGGGAAGTGGAACAACAGAGGAGGACGTTGGCAGGGTGGTCTGTAGC
>OMNV01008272.1:12503-35003 GCA_900303265.1 Brotula barbata | reverse complement strand
ATCTATCTATCTATCTATCCATCTATCCATCTATCTATCTATCATAACATACATGAATACCAAAGATGAGCCATAAGCGAGACTGTATACTTTACTTATTTAATTCCTTTCCTTTTCTTCCCTCCACCTCCTCCTGCTCGTCAGCAACCTTCTCAAAATAAGCCCAATCCTATAAATCTACCTCTGAAGGAATCTGATACTTTTAAAAAGTGACAGCGAGTGACCTTGGGATTTATTTTTGTCACACCAGAAACTGTCTCCCTCAGCAACGAGAGACGTGCCTGTCCAGATGGTTTTGTGTGGCATCGTCTTGCTAATTGTCAGTGATGCCATCAAAGGGATGTAGCAGACCTGACAACTTAGCTGATGAGCAATAAGACGAGCATGAGAGGGGAAATTAGAGCCAAAAACATGTGACAGCTATTTTGCGCGGCATACATTTACTTTAAGTCCTTCATAACACTTGGCTTCCTTTGTTTCCTGCAGAATGGCGCAGAAAGTGAACTTGAAAATAGTCATTACTGTATAATTTTATGGAATCCTTACACTACAGAAGCTCTAAATAACACTGAACCCACAATATTGCAGCCGGAATAAGACTTTAATATCATGTTTCATTAAATAGGCACTCTGAGAAATGTCTCTGCGGTAAGAATGCTTTAAGAGTTTCGAGGTTATCACCTGTCTAAGTTCACTTTAAAGTTGAATAAGCCGCAGCACAAAGCCGCTGCCGCATGTCCCTGGTGACTGTACAACATGCAAGACAAAACATATGACACAGGGGATGATCCTGACCCCAGACTGACATGTGCTATACTACATTATAGTCATCGCTGGGATAAAGGTCACATTGACTCCTGTTATAAATTGGAGAGGACAGCTCCAGCATACATGGAGTGTCAAGTGTGAGGAGGTCTGAAAGAAAATCCCTCGGATGTTTCAGAACACACACAGGCAGACAGATAAAAGTGTCTATGTTTCGCTCACTTGTGATTAGCACACCGGATCATCAAATTAAAGGAGAAGTCCGCGTTAAGTTCATCATATAATGAAGACGCAGCGAAGGAGCGCGCACTATTTAGTCTTTGTTCCAGGCTTTAAAATCTGCTGCTGGTCATCGCAGGCCAGGAGTTGAGTCATTTTGTGTACCGATGATGTCGTAATGAGTAAATTCTGAGATTCCCAAAATATATTGAAATGTCCTCTGACATAGTGTACATACCGTCTTGGAATGAGTTACTGCAAAAGCAGACTTTTGCTCAAAGATACAAAGGGAAATGACTTGAAAGGAAATGAGCAAATGAATGCAATGCCTCATTAGGCGAGTTTTATTTGACCGTAGCCAATTAGAGAGCATCTGTAATTTAAAACAGTCAACCTAAAAAAAGACTCAACCGAAAGCACGTTTCTCTCATGGGAACCAATCCTTTGCCTTGTTTTCATTCAAATTATGTCCTACCAGTGACATTTTCTATTTGGATGCATATAAATAATACACAGAGGACGGCGAAGTTTAGAAATATGCAGATGACGGCGTGTATAAGTTAGTAAGTGGAGATAAAAGCAGGCGATCTGGGGAATCAGGCAGTTTATCAGGTCAAGGTTACGTGCCGATGACCGGCCTCGCTCTCGGCCGGTGCGTGCCGACTCGTATTGACGGTGCTCTCAGCGATCAACATTTCCCTCGCTCCGTCTCAATCAACAGCCCACTGAGGTGTTTGCGGCCTGTTACCTTAACGACACGGTGGTGCACTCTGAAAGCCGAGCGGCAGCCAGAGAGACTGACAGCCAGTTTAGCAAAGAATCGCACCTGAGCGCAGATTAACGTGGCCCCGCTAACAAACGGAGACAGTCCTGAAATATTGATGGGGTGCGAGGGCGAACGTGAGACATGTGCGCGCCATCCACATCAAAAGATTTGACCAAAACAAGATCCTGACTGCTTACTTTGTAGAGGAGCCACGTGAAAAATAGTAACACCTGTATTGCTTATACTGGTTGTTAAGCATTGGAATAAAATTTTGTGCAATATGCATAACCAAATGCTGGAATAATGAGCCATCTGTATGTGTGGTCCCTTCCATGGAGATGCCAAGAACGGCACCATCTGTGATGCAGCTACCAGCTGTTTTCCTTCTTATTACATGTTTATTAAAAGCTGAAGTTGTCCCCTTCAAGAAGAGGGAAAGAGCGCACGGGTGGCAGCGTTGGTTATCTGATTGCCTCGATCTCCATTAGAAAACAGACTTGAATACGCTTTCTGTAAAAACAGCCTCTTTCAACAGGACGCAGGGAACGCTAATTAAACACTGCCTCTTTTTTTTTCATCCGCGAATTAGTGAATAAACATGCGATTGACTGGCAGCAAAGAAATAAACATAAAAGAGGACGACTGAGTCTAATCTGGAAGCACTGACAGTAAATAAAGGAGCGACTTAGCCCACCTTCAGTTACCCTTTGGGTTTGTGTTTCAGAATCCCTCAGCAGGGTTTACGCGTCTTTTCTATTTGCATTGTTTTCAATTTTCAAAACCTATTAGCAGCATATCGATCGACCACAATTGAGCATTTATGCACAGCAGGCAACCTACATCCCTCAAGTCAGAATCAGATCACATCTCCCATAATTGAGGGTGGCAGAACTGCAGACCACCCTCTGCAACTGTCAACAAATTTCAGGAGCTCAAACTAAGATATGTCAGGGATGCATCCTGCACAGAGTGATGGACACTGAGAAGGAGAACTGGAAATGTCCATCAGCATTCTCCGCCATGAGCTGAACGAGACAGGTCAGGTCTGAATAGACACTGACAAACCCGAGGTGGACACACTGTCGACGCAGACTAAAGAAATACCAAGGGACAAGTGACAGGCTGCTCTGATGCCTTACCTAACTGCAGCACATGCACAAGGGCAGGCGAAAAAGTGCACGGCGCTCGTACGATCACCATATGTGCGGAGAGGCCCCGCAAAATGAATGCCGTACACGGTATTAAAGGTCCCATTCGCACCTCCTACATGTGATCCAGATGCATTATCCAGATAAGGAAAAATGGATGTTATTGCAATGTGTAAATCTGCGCAGCCGATAAATCTCAATGCGCGCCGATATGACCTGCGCGTGCGCTCAGGCTCGCATTGTGATACATAAGAAGCCACGGGTAAACCTGGGGGTGTAAGGATCACTGGTTTAATGGTTAACCGCCGTAAAATTCCCGACGGTTAGTTCTAACGTTTCAAAATTTAATTATCATTAACGCCGAGATCATTGGGTTATGGTGGTGCAGCATCAGTCAGCCACAGGCGCGCACGTGCAGTATGTAAAACGTAACGTGGGTTTGTTTGGGGAAATAACAACAAGGTGGTATGTAGTTTAGTCACGTGACCTATTTTGTACATTCAGAATGGAATTGGTTGCGAAAGTATGAACAGTAGAAGCAGTACAGACTCAAAAAACTGGGCGAGGGAGAGAGAGAGAGAGAGAGAGAGAGAGAAAAGTGAGAGTGAGTGAGTGGAGAATAATAATATAAAACAATTTAGGTGTAGGATTTTGGTTAGTGGTAAGACTGAGTTACATGTATACATTACTCTTACCTAAGATTATATAGTTTCTTCTTGCACTAATAATTTTATTTTGTTCTATTGCATCTTATTTACTGATTTTATTTTTGATCCCTTTCATGTTCTTACATGTTAAAGCACTGCACATTTAATATTTTCATATGTTTACATAAGGTTTTGGCCAATTGCTGTTATTATTTTAACGCTTATTCAAACAAAAAGTGCATAGTGATGCTACCTTTATTTGTGGTTTTCAATACAAACGTTGATGAAATGATTTCAGTGTGTATATCACTATATTTTTTGGAACATTTTCACTACATTTTAAAAATACTGTGATAATATTGATAACTGTGATCATTTTGGTTATGATGACAGTGATGTAAAAATTTTATACCGTTATATCTCCGGCGTAAACACACCCACCCTTGTCTTTGTTCTCAATCCGGTTTATAAACTTTTTTTTACCAATACAGGGGATTCAGACGGCAACAGACCGAAAAAGTTACTTCACAAAATCAAAGCAAGGGGGAACCTTGGGAGGAAACACACACACACACACACACACACACACACAACACACTCCTGAGGCATGACTGACAGTTGAGGTTGTGATCTCTTGTAAATTGTGTTACGTTTGGCCTCAAGTTTTAAAAAACCAAATCATCAGAACGAGGCGCTACCGAGACGTTCTATTTTTCCTACAGCGTTTAATGGATTCCTATCAGAACCAAATGAGGATTACATCAAATTCCACCCAAAAATGTTTATTTTTTCACAAAAAAACCTTGTACACTGTACCTTTAATGGCGCACTCATTGGTATATCAAATTGCACAGAATGTCGTCTAAAACAGCAAATTGATATTTCTGACAGTGCATCCATTTCTGAGGTTAGTATGTTCACTCTGCTCAATGCTCAATAAAACAAACAAAATGCCCTCTATTTCTGTATAAACAATTACCTGCCATAGATTGTAACCTCACTGGATCGAGTGAAATGTTTGAAATAAATCATTAAAGGCGCTGACAGGGCATTTATCTTCACTCTTGCTTTAATGTGCTGTGCACAACACAGTGGATGAAGTCAGTCAAGGGTGTGTGTGCTTTTATTTATTTATTTATTTATTTTGAGCAAGCCAGGCCCCAGCGTGCCTCAGTGTGTGTGCTTGTAGGAGCACCGTTGCGTGTGTCAATCCTCCTGTGGAGCCATGTTCTCAAAGCTCTTCATTTTGAAATCAAGCATGAATAATTAAGCCATTTCACAAGGCTGCTTTAACGATATATTACATGGGAGGAAATAGGTCAAGCAGCAATGTAAGAAAGATTGTTTGCACGGGCTTTATTGGATTAAAAAGGCTTCTTTTTGGTGCCCAACAATACGCCCCTGCCTTTACGCCCTGTAGATACTTTGCTTCACACTGCAGAGTGACTGACAGCTCCAGCTTGAGATTCATTTTCCTAAAGATATGAAAACTATTTGTGATACGTGGCGTATTTGCCGTGACGGTCGGGGTTACAGCTGGGTCGTGGTGCCATTCCACCTGAGGTAATGCATCAACATTAACCCCACCACGGGAGATTATGTTCACACACACACACACACACACACACACACACACACAAAGCTGTGACCAGAAAAGCAAATAATGATTTCAATGCATTTTGTTTTTGTTTTTTTTTGCACATCTGGACAAGGTTTTTCTTTATTTGCTTTATTTATGTAATTATTGAAATCAGTGTTTTGTCAAAACTCACAAAAGAGCAGAGAATGATTAATAAGTAAGTCATGACATGTCTACTGCTTATGATGTGAAGAAATAAAAACAAATAATACCATATTTACAACTTAATAATAGTTAAATAACAAAAACCTGTAGCTGTACACACATTCCTCTTTTTAATCCGTTTAAGAATTTATAATTATATAAAAAATAAACATGCAATATAAATACTGATACTACTGAGCATCACATTTGTATATAATCTGATTTTCCACAGTCGTAGTAACAGATTATGTCACTTCCTGTACCTTTACAGCAAGTATTGCTTATTGTAAAAATGAATACGTGGACATAATAATATGAGTGACGGTGGACATGGGTAATTTAGCACAGATCCAAATTTTATTCCAGATCTGACAGATTAATGTGACAGAGGTCACATTTATGGCATTGCTGTACATTAACAAATAAGGCTATAAATATGTAACAACCAGTGCGCAGACAAAATGATGGTGATTGATGATATGAATATGTTATTATTAACACAGTTTTGACATATTTTCCATAATTAGGGAGATAGATCCAGTAAAATATGATGCCCAGTGTATTATTGCACAATTAGTTTGTATGATGCATTTTTTTTTTTTTACACATCTGATTTCAACATTTGAAGAACGCTTAATCCGAGATCTGTGTGTGCCCTCGGGGGAGGCAGACACTCTGTGTTTGCTCTCTTTATTGTGTACATTTTCTGACGCAGTCCCGAATCGAAACCTGCTTGCAAAATAACAGGAACGAAGAAGAAGAAATGCAAGACGTTAACACCTGTCTAGAGAAGAACGACACGTACCCGCGTGTCAGCTGCTAATATTAGGTACAAACCGTGCAACAAAAGCACAGTGTGTCTGTGTGTAAAAGTATAGATTTGTGAAAAGAAGTAACTAGTGAGTGAGTGATGTGAAAAAAAGCTTAAATGATCTCCGTCATCTGTTACATTCAGCCCTGAGGCAAGTCGGCAAGTCCCACAAAGCTCATTTAACAACACACACACACACACACACACACACACACATACACACACACACACACACGGCTTGTTCAACTTCACCTACTTTCAACTCAGGGCCACATGCTTATGTTGTGTGTATAATCATGAATACAATTTGCCGCAGAGTGAATCATTACATTACAACGGTTCGGTCTGTTTCATTAGCTGTAACAGTGAACCTTCCTCCATAATCTGCAACCGCTGCATTGTTCCAGGACACGTTAAGTGATGTTTGTATCTGTTTATATGACCACAGATTACTCTGATCACGTTTCATGCAATTCCTTATTCCCCATCCCTGATATGAATACGGCCATGCTACAGTTTCACATCAGGCCCGTGTTATTATGTTGCTGCAGTGTAGTCCAGCTCCGAGTCACCTGTCAATCATGTAATTGGAACCTCGGACTTCTCCTCTGATCCGCTGAATTCATAATAGCTCTTTGTTGTAAGTTTTCATAAGAATTACACGTATTACATCCTGAAATCAAGCATCTGCTTTTGACTGCGCGCACATGTTGTTGTTCTGCTTTGAACACGACGAATCCAGACTTCAATCACACACTGTCTATTGTACGTGAAATTCCATCTTTGAATCAAAGACAGGTTTGGATTTCCCACACTGTCCTCCTTTTATAATGGCGAGTGCATTATAATTAGACCGCCTATTGTCAAAAGACAGTGTAACTAAATAGTTCAACCACAAAATATGAATGAGGCCAGTGTTGTCATATTGGAAACAGTTTCAGGGTGAGTCCAGATTTCCGTCTCTGACCTGTGTGGATCCACGCACAGATACAGAGCTTTTGTATGTTTCAGTGTGTAATTCTGGGTAAAAAAAAACGAAAAAAAAGTCTGTGAAGTGTGTAAGAGTCTGCTTGTTTGGCTTTGACTTTGAACTCTGAGTTGTGCTCCTGCGCTCTGCTGTCTGTCAGATACTTGCTGACAGACTACGCTGTCAGAAATTATTAATTGAAATGAAAAGATGTGCGTTTTTGCCTGGCTTAAAGATTTGTACGACAAAGCTGATTTTGTCTGGAGCGTTATTACCCGGACACGAATCCCAGAAGTAAACTTCCAAAGGAAAACTTGCACTCAAGTCGCGATATAGAGGCAAAGTATGTTTAGCAGATCGGTGGATCAAAATGAACGCTGGAGCATCACCACAGTTTCAGATGTCAAATAGAAAACTCTTAAACTCTTAATTTTCAGATACTCTCTGGTCTCTTCCCGTGAACTCTGAGCTCAGCTCCATCCAATTAAACACTCACTTGTTAGAAATGTTAGAGAGCAGCACAAGACAGTCGCAAAATGTCAGAGATGAGAATAACAGATTAATTGCGCGACTGTACTTCCATCTCACGGCGGCGTCTGAAACCCTCTATGTTTATTATCGGACCATTTGCGAAATAAGGTCACAAATTAAAAATTAGAAATTTTGGAAGACTTTTAGAGGAATCTTGTTCCCTTTCCTTGTTTCTTAGTGCACATTATGTCAATTAAGTAAACAGAGTGCCGTTATTACGCAGGGAACAGAGAGATTAGTCTGTATGCCAGCCAGTTCTACACATTTTTGTATATTTTAAAAGACATTTAAGGTGCACACGGATTTTGAAAACCCTGATTTATTCTGCTTATTCTTAAATCAATTTAGCCTTTTATTATATCTTAAACAATGAGACGTGGAAATGATTTTTTACTCATATAATTTGTATTTGTACCTTTTTTCTGTGCTCCCATAGCGTGCCTGGCTCTTTTATACTTTGTAAACAGCAGGTTTTGAATATACCTGACAAAATATAATAACTCTGAATAGATGTTCCCTTCAAAAAATGATTGAGTCATTATGTGCAGTTTGTATTTCAGCTCGCTGACATCATGCACGGTCTGAAACCGCTGATGACTTCTCTGTTCTGCACTCTGTGAGAGAAATAACATTCAAGGTTAACCTGAAAACCCTCCACACCGTTTCTCTGCCTCCGAATGGTCCAGAATAGACGCTGAAGATGAATCAAAATGATGAGAGGTCAAAACTCTGACTGCCATCAAACAGCATTTTCTGGAGCGGCTCAGCTGAACGGAAATAAAAGGCTGATTCTGTCAACGCTCTACAAGTGCCACGGGGAACTTCTGTGGAATGCGGGCACATGCTCTGTTAGCTGAATGGAAATAAAAGCTTATACCGATGAAAAAAAAGCTCAAACAAACATTCAAAGAATGCACACACTCGGCAAAGACGAAGCTCCAGCCCACTTATCAGGGAAACATCTGCTTCACTTAACAAGCAAGACAGTAAAAATGTGCTTTAATAAAGTCTGGTTTAATAAGTTTTGTTATCTAATTTCCAGCATGTGTGCAGCACATTGGCGTCTTTCTTGAAGTGAGATCCACAGGTGGCGATAGAAGAAACGGGGAAAAAAGGGGGCGACGAAGAACTAACAAGACATATGTTTGTTACATTTTGTTACAGTGGCGGATCGCGCCTTAAGTGAAATCTGTTGAAGTTATATACTGGAAAATCCTCCGGCAGTCAGGTATGAGAAGTGCAACCATGTGAGGGGAGGAGAAGCTCATCAAGACTTAAGGGATGGCGAACTCCACCATCTGCACGTGGATCCCCCATTGACACCGATGGATGGAAGGTAAAAGTTTGCAATACAAACATCGAGCAGAAAGTTTTGGGTGGCGGCTGAGCGATGCTGATGATGTCGGGACGCGGTGGGCAGCAGCGGAGCGAGGCCGGACTTGGCGGAGATAAGGTGAGGTGGTGGTGGTGGTGGTGGTGGTGGGCGCCAGTGTGTGAAGCCTGTCACCGCACACGCACACTTTGTGTACACACAGGGTGTTAAAAGCTGTCAGACGGGCACGGATCAGGCTTGATCTAAGCCGTGATTGATCGCACAGGTTCAGGTGGAGTTCACGGGAGGTCTTTGGTATCGTTGGCAAAATGACTGACAGGCACCAAATAGGGTGATGGAATATTATCAGGAAGCCATTTGTAATGCGGGGCGAGCCTGGATCTCTAAGGGGTGTTGTCTCTCTGAAATGAAGTCATCCATCACGTCCACTTCAGATTTGATTTGGTCTTGAGTAGCTTTTAAAGAGAAACACAGACTCCAACTGCGTGATAATTTAAGATAGTGTGTGGGAAAACTATTCAAATCCTTCACCAAAGTAAATAGTGTGAGTACTCTGCGGAATGCGAAAACATTCCAATAAATATGCAGTATTAACAGATCCATTTTTTACTTGAAAGTATCCAATAAATATTAACAAGAAGACAGCAGCTATAAAGTGTTCCATTATTGACGTGTACACATGAAAATGTAATGTTGTGAAAGTGACAGAGTGACTCCTGGGAAATTTTTACCTTTTTATTGCATCATGTTTAATGTTTGTTTTGCACAAACTTCTTTTGAATATAACACAAACAGAGGAGCCACGAAGCTTAAATACACAAATTAAATCATCGTAGGAGCGTAAAAAGGTGTACAGTAAAAACATAAAACTGGATTAAGGTGCGGTAATCCCTCACACGGTGTCTCCTTTTATTGTGATAAACACACATACACTGTAATCTGGTAGGGATTCTCAAACTGTGACATGACCCCCACTGCTGGTCCGTGCAGCGCCCCCTAGTGGTCACAAGGTGAGGCTGAACATTTCTGCTGAAAATCCAAACAATTCAAGTTTTGTTTAGTTTTTTTTAGTGTACTTCTATTATGGGAAACAATTGACAAATAACTTGAGGTTTAGTTTTTGTGTTAGTGGTTTGAATTAAGAACTCTCAACACATTGTAATCAGTAACCTGATAGTGGTAAAGCTCGGTCTGACTGCTGGTGGGTTTGGTTCAGAAACCTGGTGAACCTTGAGAGTGTAGTTACAGTCGTCAATCACATCAAAGATAGTTTATAAAAAGACGATGACACGCAAACATGCACAAATACGAGGAAGAGAGATCCGAATAGATGTGACAAATATGCCTGTGGTTGTTCGTCGTCCCTTTTCACGGATAGTGAGTTTCATCAGCTCACACGCGTCTCATTTGAAGTGGGGGGGAAAGTAAAATGTGTTCCTACTTTTGTTTACTTTGGAAACAGCAGCAGATTGATGGATCCTCCGAGTGTCTGTTTGAAGGTTTTACGTTACATAAGTGATGCTGGCCGCTGTACAGATTTGCTGTGGATTTGACAAAACTTTTATTTGTTTGATCCGAGCTGCAGGCAGTAAAATAATCCCAAAAAAAAACGAGGCAGCAGCTCTGGGATCTTTTCTGCCGCCGTCTCCGCCGCCACCGCCGCTGCTGCTGCTGCTGTGTTTTCTCTGGCCTCTGTTCCTTTAATAAACTCATGGTTATCTGCTGTAACAAATGTCTCGCTGCCATCATCAAGTCCAGGCGAGGAGGGAGGAGTTTTTAATGTTCAGTTTGTTCTATGGATCGATGTCTGCTGGCATCGCCTCTCCCCTCGCCCCGCGCCGTGCGTAATATACCGCACCATTACCAAACGCTTTACGCGCTTCCCTCCGCACATTACACGCACGTAAAAGCTGACTGACACGCGTCGATCAGCTCCGATGTGGCACTGATGGACAAAAACGGATGGTGAGAGAAGACGATTCGCCCCCCGCAGGAGGAGGAAGAGGAAGAAGAAGAAGAGGAGGAAGGTGAAAGAACAAACCCGATTGAACATCTGTTCGCGATCCATGTATGACTGGATTTTCAGTGAGAGAGACTGAAGTACTCTGAGAGCAAAATAAAGACTCGCACACACACAGACACGCGCGCACACACACACAAACACACACACACTCCCTCACTCCTCTCTCTCTCTGTCTATGCATGGACTATCGTAGACCGCATTCACATTTCACCTGGGCACTGTAGTCAA
This sequence comes from Brotula barbata, assembly GCA_900303265.1. Classification (NCBI taxonomy): domain Eukaryota; kingdom Metazoa; phylum Chordata; class Actinopteri; order Ophidiiformes; family Ophidiidae; genus Brotula; species Brotula barbata. The sequence goes on along the minus strand of OMNV01008272.1, from coordinate 23,782 downwards.
CTGCGACTCCAAAAAATGCCACGGAGGAAACAGCAGGCGCCCAAACGGGCTGCGGGTAAGCGATTTTTTTTCCCTCACTCAAACAATCCGTTTATGACGTGCGTAATGTTGTAATGTATTTGTTGTTATTCTGACGAGGTCCGGCCGATAACGCGGGGTTTCTCTAAACTTTTTTTTAGATAGATAGATGCGCATCAAAGCACGGAGCCTGAATTTGGAGCCTCATCTGAGCCGGTGAAAGGCTTCAGGACAGACTTATGTAACTACGAGTACTATAGGAGCAGAGTTAAGCCTGCAGCGAATCTCATTGTGTTAATGTCTAATTTAATTTTAGTGAATTTTAGTTAATGGTCATTTTACTGGGAGAACCTCCATGGACTCCACGATGGGCCCCCCCGTCCACCAGTTTGGTTCCCCCCACCTACAACTGTTTAAAAAAAACAACAGGGGGCCAAAGGAAGTAAATTGGTGTGATTTCTACTTATTTAAATCTGGATATGAGTGGACAAACGTATTTTACAGCAACCAAAACAGCGGGTTAAAAGTTTGGTTTGGTAAAAATCCGCCTGGCTGCGTGTTCGACTCCAGCTGCATGAAGTGGAGGCAGGGCTGAAAGATGTGAAGCCGCTGTATCCGTAGCAGATGAACTCTGTGTGAACTCTTAATAATCTTATGGACAAATGGAGAATGGGTTACACTCACACACATCACACACGTACACTCCATCCATGCTGGCTGGAGGCAGGGAGACACCCCCCTATCTCTCTCACACACGTAGGCTACACACCAGGATTTGCCTTTTTAAGATACCTTGTCCCTAAATGCAGCCTGGTGTTTGTGTGTTTTTGTTGCGGAATAGAGAATACCCATAATTGCATCCTCGTAGTGTTCTGTGACGTCCGAGTCGTAAACGGGGTTATAACTGGCGTGTAAGTGTGCACAAGTGTGAATTTGTGTGCGTTCACTGTCATAACAGTATATGTCATGATGTGATTGTGTAAAATTTTGCCCTTTCGGGAACCAAATCTCAGCCTTTGCACGGCTCCTGTCTATGGGCTTAAAAGGCAACAAAATACCCTCTATCCATATCTTCTCTTTTTACAATCTCCCCAATAATCCACCTTTTGTCTCTTAGGCAAATTTCCAAATTCCCAAGGTCAACAAACCCATGACCTTATTTTCCTTGTCACGTCTCGTAATCTCTCCAAAAGTGTCTCATTATGATGAAGTTGCTCGATTAATATGAGATTGATCAAGGGTATTTTAGCATATGAGGATGCAATTACTTGCTTGGGGTGTGTGTGAGAAGTTATCAGTCTTTATTATGGTTGCGGATGTAGCAACCAGATGGTGATTGTTCTCTGCCAATAATGGCGTCCCCTTATACCCGCTTAAGATACTGAGACCCTTATCTGCTCGGCACACTCTCAGCTTACACAGACACATGTATGCGCACATCCAGGCGCACTCTCACACGCACACACAGTCACTCATTGCCATACAGCCACACACAAAATATTTTCCCACATTTAAGTCTCCAAAAGCCCCTTTCTTAAAAACAATGTCCCCACTTTTATTCAGAGAACTTTTGAGAAGATGCCTAAGTGATCCCTTTACACGCTCTCAGCTGCCTTGCCTGTACTCTGGTAAATGTGTCAGCCCTATAGAGAAATAAGCCTTCCAGAAGAGTTTCTTCATTGTTGAGGTAATTGTCTCCTCTTTGACAGGCACATTCATCAGTGGCTTAATGGTCAATCAAAAGTTGGCAGGCAGAGTGTTTTCATTCTTTCCTATCCACTACATTAGGAATACTTAATCAAAATGTCTCCCGGTAATGGCTGTGAAGAGTTCATGACTGACTGATCCGTTGTCTGTGCCGATAGAAAATTAACAGCTCGGCACTGGAGAGATGTGGGCCTGCAGATAAACAAATTGTGCATTAATATTTCATCTTCAAGACCTGGGATGTGCTATCAAGCGGTGGAATATTCCTGGGCTGTGTTGTCATTTTTCTCTCATTCTTTTTTTTTTTCCCTTCCTCCTTCTGTATTCTTGAAGGCTCTTTGCAGCTGTAACTCATTTCACTTGATGACTTTACTGGGGTTACAGAGAGTGACGACAAATTGATTACCTGGCAGAGCAAGAATGGAGCGAAGAGAGACGCAGGCTGACAGTCATGTTATAATAATATGTTTAATGATGTGTGGAGGGGGAACAAGGAGAGAGGAGTATTGAAATAAGACCATGGAAGATGCAAAGGAATAGGTTTCTTTTTTTTTTTCTTTTTTTTTTTGTAGGGCTCTTAAAGATGCAGTATCCCGCTTGGTGGAAATGCTATTTTGCAGGGCTTTGTAATAAAGAATAAAAAAGAAAAAAAAGAAACTATCATTCCCTGCTTGAGCATCAATTCAGAGGAGATTCTGTATCCAGGGTGCTTCTGTTCTCCTATGGGACTTTTATTATTAATAGGCATATTTGTAAAGCACAGACACACAAGTAAAGGCCAGTTGTGTCTGATTTACTTCCTTTGCATACAGGTTTGTATGGTAATTTAAAATGCCATTTACTCACCGGGACACGATAGCACACACTAAACCTTTGCTTTATCACCGAGAAAGCATCGCTAAGATACGGGGGATATGAGAGGAGGGATTCCACAATGAAATGTGTGTATCAGGTTTATATACGGTGTAAACGTAAAGCCTTGTAAGTGCATGGGATGCATTTTTGAGTGAAGGGGCCCATATGTTATTGTGCGGCAGAGGGAGTATTTCTCTTACTGATTTTTACAATAGCTCTGTGCCTCAAACCGTTAGCCCAATTTGCTGTTAACAAGATAAATTGGAGAACAGACCAAGGCATTAAGTGTTGCAGTGCCAGCTAGTGACTGACAGCAGCTTGTGGGAATTGGCTAGCAGGAATTCCTCCTAAGTGGTTTGTTCTGGAAACATCCTACGATCAAGGCAGATGTTGTTTATCCAGTTTAGGTAAAGAAAAAAAAAAGAAAGTCCATTTTGAATGACAAAAGCTTCAAAATAAATGGCAGCAAAAACAACGATGTCCTATTTTTTTTTAATACCACATGACCACCTCAGTAGCACAGATTTTTTTTCCCTGTATTACTTTACTGTTCTCAAACATTTTGACTACATTTTTGTATTTTTATGTGATTAGCTTGACATAATTTCACAATTATTTTGTGTTGATCAAAAAGACAATCATACTTTTTTTTGGCATTTTTAAGTGATAATGTGAATATATCTGTCATAATTGCTACATATAACATCACAAAGACGAAGATTCTTATAATTTTTGCTGTTGTTTTCCATGGAAGCTGTCTTCTAAATCTATGTACATCACCGTACGATTTACGGCAGGAAATAGCCAGTGGAAAGGTGTAATTGAGTTAACGGTCAAATGATCAAAATTACAGCGTTGTAATGACAGAGGTGACATATACGACCATCCTCATTTTGTTTTCAGGCTTTGATGCACAGATTTAATACAACATGGGCGAGTCGCTGCAAAGTCGACTTAAAATAGAGCCGCAAAAGTAATCTTTGGCATTGGTGATCATGGGATTGTAGCTGTGTAAATTTGGGATTATTTGGATTATTTAGATATATAAATCAGCACGCAGGAGGGTTTTTTTGGGTTTTTTTCGGAATCCAGACCAAAATTTAGAATCCAGCAAATTGCCAAGTTTTTACAAGAGTGCAAACACTGGTTCAGCTTTTAAGAATAAAGTTACTAAGTGGTATCATCATCAGCAGGTAATTTGCTTTTTACTACCTCATCTCTGTGGGTTGATGTCAACTACACAAATGTTCTGTTTTGATCAAACCCAGCCTTGAGATCTTATTTGGCTTGTGAGCACAGCATACCGTATACTTACACTTTGTTGCAATGCTTGCAATTTTCTAACTTGGAGGCGCACCCCACAGAGAAATCCCTTTAATAACTTCCTCCTCATCAGCTAGTTTTCGTGCTGTACATTCTTAAAACAGTAAAACAAATTATTTTTTATTTTTTTTAAATATCGAGTCAGGTGGTTCAGTGTCATCGCGTTGCATTTTTTTTTTTTTTTTGCTGCATGGCAGTGAGGTGACAGGTGTAGATATCTAATAGTTTAGGAAAGCTTTTGTTTGTGTGAGAGGCAGACAGGGTGGTGCACTGTCTAGGTGATAAGAACCAAGACTCCTGTGCCCTCCAGCGCAGTGATCTCTCTCCTCCGCTCCTCGCTCTCCTGTGTGCGGAAAAAAAGCCTGTTATGATTGGTCTCAAGGCAAGTGCCTGTGCAGCGTTGCACCTCTCTACAGCAACTGCTCATTCACCTTGCCTTCCCTCTGAGACCTGCGCTAGTTTCCAGGCAAATGACACAATTTGATATGCCGTTGGGGTGATTCATGTGGATAATGTTTCCATGTGATCATCACTGCAGGAAGAAAAAAAAAGACTATTTCTTGTTATGATTTTTTTTCCTCATTAAGTCTGACAATAACTAGAATATTGGGAGAGTTTATTGCAAGCAGGCTAAAACTCATTATTTCTGCTAGACATCCCAAGTACAAAAGAAATTATGTTATGGTGTTTTGTCCAGGTCCCTACAGATGTAATGATTTACAGGGAAAATAGGGAGGAGGTTTTATAGCCTGGTTTGTTCATTTATGTGGATTTAGAGGATAAGAATGCAGGGAAGCTTGCAGTTAATACAGTAGCACTGTGGGCCTGGTATTGATTACATGGAGGAAGCATGGTACAGTATGTGGTTTATGGTTTGTGGTAAAACGCACTGAACGTTATGTGCATTGTATTTCTGTGAGAATGTGATTGATATTCCCACTGTTCAAGTTCACAATATATTCTGCAATTTTGTCAAGAAGGCGCACGATCTGTGTTTTTGCCACACAGAGTCAAGCAAATAAAAGTGAGCAGGATATTCATCTTGTAGTTGTTGACCTACATGTGTAGTCAGTCAGAGGGTGTGCATGTTGGCCATATGTTCTTTAAAACAATCCCTGCCGGATCAGGTTACCTCACCTCACATGCTTTACAAAGAGGTTTTCCGTATCAGTTAAACCTTTATTCAGAGGGGAAAGAATCACGGGTAGATTTATGAATCGCTGTACTCTGATTTCAGAGGGGCAGACCGTTCAAGAGCGTACGCAAGATGTAATTATATAAAGAGCGTGATCGTTATTATAGAATTTCTTGGTCGAGCATGTTGCATAAAGTATATAGCGTCGCTATCTTAAGCCTTAACAGAAAACGCTGAACGAACTTGACATTTCCCTTCAATGCGTGTGCCAAAAAAGCTGAGAAAGCATTAATCTTAAGTTATCCAGGGTGTACCTGATTTGCTTCTTATCAAATCCTTAATGAGCTTCAATTAAGATTTATTATGCAAATTAACCCTCAGCTGCCGCAGACTGCAGGAGCAAGGAGCTATGACAATATTGTGCTAATGGTGTGATCAGTAACAATTACAAAGGTAAACTGCCTTCACACTGCATGCTCCACGAGTGTCCGCGAGGTCACTCTGATAAATATGCATTCACACGTCCGGCTGATTTTGGATTTTTTTGGTTTTTTTTCCGTACAGTATCTGTTTTAAATATTCAGGTAGTTTATAAGACGACAGCTCATACGGTTGTGATTGTATGGCTGATACGGAACAGAATCAGAATCACGTCATTCTCCAAGCGCTACGAGGAGTTTAGCTCGAGACTTAAAGGGCCAGAATAGCAAGAATGTGAAGGTATGAATAAGTTGAGTCTAAAATTAAGAGAAACACAGATGGCTTATTTGCAAAACAAGAGGTAATTCTATTTAAATATGTTAATATATGTTCAGTACATAAATTCACAAGCGGATCATTTGGACGAAATTGGTTAGTAATATAAAAAAAACAACCAAAAAACCCCCAAAACGAGATAATGACTATCTCCACCGAGGACCGAGTGTTTTCATTGTTTTCATTGGATTTCGGTGACATTTTACAGATAGGCTGGGAGAGTTGAATGGATATTGAAGCAGATCCAGATGTGGATATAGAATTTCTTTCCAATTTCTTTAACATTTTTGCCCATTTCCTGTCCTTTAGGACTCCATTTTAATGAAAAATTCAGCCACGTGTATCCTACGATGGATTATCAACAGGTGCAGTTAAGCCCAGGTCCAGATACTGATACAGATCTGATGGATCAAAATATACCGTGTGATCGCGAAGGCGTTGCATATGACGTCGGCGCACATATCGCCGTACCACTGTATCAACATCCTTGATATATTTTTGATCTGATTTGAAGTCGTTTTAATAAAAGTCTGGGTGTATTGTTAAGATAAAAAGCAAAAGCAGATGCATGTATCTCCGAGCCTCAATCGATCAACCAACAAAACTAAGAACGTTTTACTCACTCAGTACCGCGAGACCTCAGACGGAAGACTATTCATTTTTGATCATTCCCTCAGGGATTCTGCTGCTTTTGGACACTTCACTGTGGCACTGAATGAAGGTGTGAACCTTGCACCTTTTGTAACTTCATTTAGCACGGGGCTGATGGCTTCCTGACAGCTTTATGGGCTACATGCTTTATGAGTCGTCATGCAGTGCAATTACATCGGACCTAATTTGATGAATCAAGTCAATGCTCCAACAGCTCAGTTGACCTTGTTGGCCTGAGATCTCCTCTCTCTTTATGAGGGTCAAACGGAGGCTTTCACATTTTGTACTATGCAGTCATGCAAAGGTAGAGGAAACCCTAGAAATGTTTAGAACCAACTGACAGCGTTAAGAGTCACTAAAATGTAAAATAATACACATTCTCCTTTGCTTACATTCACAATTATACACACTATAAAACAAATACAATGGAAGCTGTTGCCCCATAATTAACTCCATCTAAACACCTCTAAGTTACAGCTATAAACGTGTGTTTGAGTGGCGCAGCCATAGAGACAGTGTGTGTGATAACTGTAATAAAGTGCAGCATGAGAATCGTGCAGGAGAGTTGTTAACCCGTGCAAGGATTTCCTTAACAAAACATTTTTCTGCCATTTCGTAGGTCAGCAAACCATTGAAGGGTTGCAGTATCTGTTCATAAAATAATACGATACTAAACCGAACCAAAAATCCCCCTCAGCTCCCAGCGAGTACGAATATCGAGGGCGTTTCTCTGTTTTTTCTTGTTGACGTATGAGCAGTCTGAGGCGCTTTTACCTGCAGTTATTATACATGTAGCAATTTGGAACCAAGCATCATATTTTTTTGCTCATTAAAAAACATCAAGTTTCCCATTAAAACTCTAGTTTAGTCAAGTATGACTCATTTGATAATTTTTGAGGAAGTAGTATCAGATGAAGGGTAAAATGACTTGAATGAAAAGTTTGTTTTTCCTGCTGGTGGGGGCGGTGACGGGGCGGAGACCCCTCAACGTATAGAACTCCTTAACACTGGCCTGCACATTGATGTAAAAAAGCTGCTTTTTCTTACAATTATACAGTTCAAACTGAATTATGCTTGAGGTTAATAGCAGTATGATTGAACAGGATGTTGATTTTATTATTACTGTAAAACCAGAAAATGGCAAACAATTAAGAAAATCACGTAAATACTTAAAAACTTGAATTAAAAAATTACTCAGAAATTTCTACAACATGTTTAACAAAAACACTTACAAAAATAAACTTAAACAACTCCCACTCTTATATGCTTATCCAAATAATGACTTGCGTAGCAACTATATTATTATTATTATTATGATTATAAGCTAATTGCTCAGCCTTTAAAATGAATGTTCTAGGTTTTGATAATAAATAACAAACGTTTAAACCATCGAAAGAGCATCGAAATGTGTCGTACACGTGTTACAAACCTGCGCTCCTACACAAAACAAAATGCAGGACGGTGTTTTTGTGCCTGAAACGTACCTAACAGGCACCATGTTGTGTTAAAGCTGGGCCCTTTGGGCAGAGCGTTAATGTGGAGCCTGTTTGTGTCTCCGGTATGTGCTGAGCTCGTCTGTTGAAACAGCTTAATTGATACTCATTAAACAGCACTGACAGCTTAGGTGTCCGTGATGAATGTAGAATAATTCTGTTGTACTTACAACTTGATTAAGCACACAACATGTCAGTGCTGTAGCTTTGGCCTGGTCTTAAAGGGATCTCCGCTGTTCACGCTGCTCTTTTCACTATTTTGTGTGCCTTTGTTATCTAAAGCAAACAACTCCCCGAACTATAAATGAAAAAGTGCCGCAAATTCACACGAGGATTAAAAATGCATACAGTTTATTAGACTTTGATGTTGATATCTCGCAGACTGTAATACCTAGCAGCTCACATTATCTAAAAATGTGAATTATGTTGACGTTTCTTTGTATTTATTCACCCACAGCCAGGCATTTTCATACAATAATAAAGTCAATAGATGTCAGGCAGATGAAAAATGTGCATCTTGTATCATTTCAGTTAGAAATTAGAGGCAATTGGAATTGGTTCAAAATTGACTGTCTTTGTAATGAGTGTATGACGAATGGTATAATTTAGGGGAAGAAAATGAGTGCTGGGAAACAAAAAAATATTATTCTGCAGCATTTTATATGCCATGATATTCCATGAAGATGAACTAATTTCACTAAATAGCCCAGAAAATCTACTCATAATATTTTTACAGATCGTCATAGAAACACAGCTCAGTCAGTGGAGATGGGTCATCAGGGCATGTGGTAGTTACTCAGCTTATCGTTACCATCTTATTATTTTGTTTTGTTCTCTGAAGGCCTCAGAGAAAACGCTGCATCAAATCCTTATCACTTGCAGATTTCGAGGCCCTCGGAGTTTCTCCCATTGCTGACATCTGATTAAACTAAAGCTCCTTTCTCCATTTTGAGAGGACATGAAAGAGGGGGGAATTTCCAAAGAGGATGGATTTACAAGTTTATCCTCACATGATTAATATTACACAGGGACGTCTTTGTACAGGAAGCGGCATGTGTAATTATGGCCCGACTGTGTCTGACTAAAAGCAAACAGAATGCCAGAGCTGCCAACAGGAACTGCACTGACACGTCACGAACGCTCATGTGGGTGTGGGGTGATGTCATCATCAGCCAGATTTCACGATAACGGCTAAAAACATTACATACAAAACAAGGTTTCACGACGAAAAAAAACCCAGCAGGGAAACGTATCCTTCATTTTCGTAGATGTTTTCAAGGTTACACACGTCTCCCCAACACCTACCTAATGATACCCATGACCTCAGCGATGATAACTACAGTATGTCCATTTGCAGTACAGTTAAGAGCAGATGTAGATTCATCACCCGCTCCCTTTACAAGAATTTCAGGGACTCCACATCCTCCCATGTTTCTCTGTTCATCATATAACTCAGCCCAGACATTCAAGAGGTTGCTAGCCCGGGCAGCCATAAGTCATACTGTCTATCAGGAAGAGTGTGTGTATCTTCCCTTGATTTTCAGCTGTTACTTGTAAACCAGAACAGCATTCTTTAGATTAACCGAGTGACAGAGAGGCCTCTAAAAGCAAACTATAATAGTACAATATGTTACAGTCATATTTTATGGCCTTTAGTCTGTGAGCGTAAGTGTGTGTGTGTGTGTGTGCGCGTGTGTGGTTGGATCAACTAAAGGATCTAATAGGCTTGCATTGCACCTCGGGGAGTGAAAATAATGGTGTTGTGTTGCACTTTACTGTTGAATGAATTCTGTTTTTCATTAGGCTGATCATAATGCAGGTGAACACGTCAGCGGAATCCTAGTCGGACCTGGTCACTCTCGTGGTTAATGTGTACATCGGACAGTTATTCTTTGCATTTTTCCCCCTAAACTACTTCCTGTGTGAAAGAATGAATGTATTTTTGTGGCATTTCATGGGTGCAAACTTTTGAACTTTTCTGAAAATCTGACATAAATTGGACATCTGTGCTCATCCAGAACAGAGCGAGTACACAGATTAGCATTAGCAGGTTGTTGTTCTACTTGTTTGTCGTGTGGACAAGGAACGGCACCGCTCGTCCTCTCCTGGTCTCATTACGGTACCACGTGATCAGAACTTGTTGGGGTCCACTCACGTGTAAGATATATCACACCCGAGACCGCCAGCAATAGCGCAGGTCCCAATTAGACTGAGTATAATTAGGACCTGACCCGACATGGTTCCCGGGTCAGGTCTCCGATCCTTCGAACCGAGTGGACCCGTGAAGACCTTGAGTGTGTCCAAAGTCCGTGTATCGTTGACTGATTTCAAACTGTCAAAATAAGTCCTCTTCAGAACTATTTCACTTGTCAAGGACACATTTCCCTCCCATATCCTGACAAACATTGAGTCAGCATTTGTCTGTTGTATTTGCAGTATCAGTACCTCGCGCCCCCCTAGGCCATCTGAAAGTTGTAGAAGGTGGTCATTTTCTCTGTGTCAGTAGGAGGTCAGCAATGTGGCAGTCAGCAGTGCTACTCAATCTGTTTGTCTATTGGGAAACGTAAAGATATCTAGTTCAGTGGGGCCCTCTCTCTCTCTCTCTCTCTCTCTCTCTCTGCCTGTCTGTCTGTCTGTCTGTCTGTCAATGTTCATCACAAACATGGGATGATTTTGAGATCATTTACAGACCTGCACATATGTTCAGACTAGACACAACCTTAGCTAATCATTTCAGAATGCAGTCAGCCTACTATTTGTCAATTAATGCCATGGTAAGCATAAATCACAGTTATCACCAGGGATGGACGGTAACCATGGTAATGTGCACAAGTACAGTTTTCAGGTTTTTATATTTTACATGGCTATTTCCATTTAGTCTTACATTGTACTTCTACTCAAATCTGGGATAACTACTGTGTCTTTTGCTCCACTGCGTCATCTCACGTCTTTTGTTATTTTTTTCCCACATTTTTATTGTGTGATATCGTAGGGAGTTTGTTTTGAATAACGCCTGAAGTCATAAAATTTGAGGCTCACACCAAAAGAAATGCATCCAGTAAAACAAATCCATAGAGTTTGATATGTTACAGGTAAAAAAAGTTAATTTTCAGTCAGTGTGCACAGCGGTGCTGAAACGAGAGAGAGTGGAACGAGAGGGGTTTTTCCTCATTTTTGGGTTTTTCCTCATGTAATATAATAAATTATAGATTAAATTAAACTTTTGAGATGTTGCCATTGTCAGTTAAAATATTGTATTTCACTCTTTTTTATTAAGAGAGATTCAATAAAATTTAATTTTTAAAAAAAAATTATTTTTTTTTAATTTTATTAGTTATTTT
>OMNV01008272.1:0-12483 GCA_900303265.1 Brotula barbata | reverse complement strand
AAAAATATTTGAATTCTTAGTATCCAATTGGAACTTTTAATTTGTTGAAGACTTTTTTTCCGTAATGATTTTAGTACTTTTCTTAAAAAAAAAAAAAAAAAACAACTAAAAAACTTTTTCTTTAAATGCTCATCACTGACTAAGATAAAATTAAAGATATTTGGTTCCGTCATGTAATTGACAATTGCAGTAGTTTGATAGCTTCCTGCCATCTGCTGGGCCATCTCTCCTCTGGTGTCCGACTTGTTATCTTTCACTCTTGTTCTGCTTGAATATCTACCTATCTGTCTCCTGATCTGACTGTCTCACTCATTCTATTAGTGACTGACATGGCCTGGCTGTACTGTACGGTGTATCCGTGGTAACTGTCGCCTGCGGCCCATTCATCCCTAAAATGTAACAGAGGTCACACACAGATCGTTGCTATTGCCAAGGGCCCTGACTTTAACACAGAATGACCCAGGCAGGACAGCGGCGGAAGGATCCAGAAATAACTCAAGTCTAATCTGCTCCATCATCACTTTTATACAATCTGATTGTTTTCATTTGTTCCGGAGAAACATTTGGCCGGCCCTTTGATGAAATTAGCCCGTTTGCCAGTGAGGATATAAAGTATGTAGAGGTCTGTTTTTGATGAGAGAGAAAAGGAGGAGAGTGAGCAATGCTATTATTTATTTAATCATCCAAGCATTTAGTCTGAAACATATAATGACGAGTCCAAAATGTTAAATGTTAAATGTTTTATTTTGTCTTAACTACAGTTACAAAGCATAATTGGATTCAATGCAACATGACAAAAAACAAACAAACAAACAAATAAATGAGTAGAAATGCAGCAACTCCTCACTTTGGAGGAACAAACATGGGGCCTACGTCGGTGACTAAAATGCTCCCTCTCTGTTGATCGATGAATCGACGAGTCAGCTAATTCTCTCAGCACTTGTGGGGATTCTCAAATCGCCAAATCAGCCCCGATTTGCTGATCTTCAAATCTCAGTAACAACAGTCGCCGCCTGTGCGAGACTTTGCTGTCCTTCGCCGTCATATGTTACAATTTAATTCTTGGTCGTGTTATTAATTTCCATACATCGCTCCATGTGGTGTGTCTCATTCAGCCAGAGACACCGCTCTTTTCAGCGCCTCCAAACGCTTCCTTTGAAGCCCACTTTAATCCCTAACCAGGAATTCCGAAGTCCCAGAGTGAGCGGTCTGTTGATGTGGTGGATTTGTTGTACCCGGCTTCCAGAGGGCGTATCCTGGCTTTACGGCCTCGCTTTTCAGCCTGGCTGCTGCTTCAGAGTATCTCACTTTATTTCATTTTTATATGCCTCATCTACCTCGTCCTCGCAGTGAAACAAACCACACACGTCGCTGCCATCCTGCTGCTCCAGGAGCGTGATAATAGCGCGTGTCCCTTCATTCCCATGCCTCTTCCTGAGGACGGCTTAAAACGGAATGATTTCATTTCTTCATGGCTACGTTCTGATTGTTCTGTCACAGGGCAGTATGCATATATTTTCCCTATTTTAGAACATCTTTTATTAACTGACACGGGTATGACATTCATATCAATCTCATTTCTATTTTCAGCCCACGTCTCCTACTTTTCACTGTCACCTCTTACCTATTTCCCCCAGTTGTGTTTTTACAATACAGTAGAGTTCAGAAGCTTCGTGATGATCCCTTTGGCTAATCACTCTGTATGTGTGTGTGTGTGTGTGTGTGGATGTGCCCTCACAAATGTTTGTGTTGTGCAGTGCAGACGTGCGTGTGTGCGCGTGCGTGTGTGTGTGTGTCAGTGCCTTTATGTTTGCATGTGTTTCCTACATGCTCCATGGCAGCACTCACGCCCTGGCAGCGACCCAACTGAAAAGTTCCGGTACTGTCCAGACGCATCCTTTAGGGACCTCATCAGCCCCCGAATTTCCTTCCCCTCACGCCTGAGGGCATCCATATTCATTTCCTCCTCTGATTTGGGGAAAATGATGAAAGGCTGGCTTATTTCCCATCTCTTATTTCCTGCCAAGGTTGCCTGCATTTCAATGCAATGTAACTCTGCAAAGACCTGCAAACACGTTCCCATTTGGACACGACCACTTCCACATTGTTAGTGTCATGCCATGTCAAAAGAGAGAGGCCCAGGGTTATTATTATAATAATACAGTACGTTAGCATCAGAATCCTTGTATGGGTCACCGCATAGTACACTGTGTTAAACCTTTGGTTAGAAAATCAACTCATTCTGAAATTGCTCAAGTTTCACTGTTGAGCAGAAGGAGCCAGAATTTATCCTCTGCCTGCTTCTCATAAAAATAAAGATTACCTCATCCTCCGTCACGTGACGAGGCCTTGATGATATCATGGAGATAACAGCACTTGTTTGAAATAAAAGTGTGATTATAGTGGTGCGTGGGTATTTACTCTTACCACAGACAGGAAATGAAGGGCAGTGAAACTAACAGTCACATACCGTAATATCCAAAGTCAGTAATAATTGGCGTGCTTTCACGGCGCCATATACGCTCAACACATATGCGCCTGCTTAAACAAACCTCAGGTAGACTATTAGCTCTGCTAGCAGTAACCCAACCCCCCTTCTGTGTAAGCCACCACTCAGGGCGGGGTGGCCCGACCCAGCGAAGCAGCAGGCTTTCGGTTGCCGCGACAACCGTAAACACACATGTACACAAAGGGAAGGCCCCACTGTGCGGGAGGATCATCCCCACCTCTGGTTGGATAAAGAACGCTGTCGCTCCAGTCGCAGGAATGCACTGCTGCCCTACAGGCGTGTGGAGCAGAGTGTGTATGCAGTTAGCAAACATTGCACTTTGATCATTATTCATGACACACCATTCATACGGTGCTTTTTGCTTATCACACCTATGGCACACTGGCGGCGTAAATTCTCTCTCTTTTTTTTTTTTTTTTGCTTTTATAATGTCATGCGTGGAAATGCTTACAAACTGATTGCCAAATAATGATTACAAGTGCTTACAAATTTCTCTGGATTAGCTGCGACTCTCTTTTTCATTCTAAACTTGAAGGTTAAAATAATAAAACGCGCTCCAACCCAGTTGTATTAATTGACAGTATGGATTACTAATATGTTATGGCACTTTTTAGTCAGTGGATTTGTGTAAGAGTCTAAATGAATGTAGCTGTCTCAGGCCCACAAAGTGCAGAATAGCTTGTGGTTATGTAGTTTCTTTTACACTGCTGCTTTAACTCTACACTGTGTGTGTGTGTGTGTGTGTGTGTGTGTGTGGGCATGTATCACTCTGACCCATACACACTCCTCCCAGTCTACACCAACATAGCAAACGCAGAGCAGCCTTTGTGTCTCTCACCTATACGTTTATCTCCAAGGTTATTTTTCTTTATGCCTTTCAAAGTCCACGAAACAGAGGCGGAGATATTTTTCAAAATTTCTGAATTATTTTGTGCCTCGGTTATAACGTTACGTGGTTAGATGTAAAACATACGATAAACTGTTTCCGGGAAAGCTTCCTCTGATGATTTTCACTCACCAGCTCCCATATTAAGGTTCTTCTGTTGAGCTGTGCAGGTTGAGTCATATTGGGGCTCGTATGTAAAGGAGCCTCAGTGTAAAGCCATCTGGAAAATAGGGATTTTTAAGAGGGTGAATAAAACTTAAGCAGAGCTACGGGACACAATTCAGCTAATTGTAAACATCTGTAGGTGATATCACCCTTCAGAGTATAGACACCGCAGGCAAAACACTCCACACAAAAGCCTTGTATCAGGATTTAATTTGATCTTACCTACTAAGTCAAATATTCAGATTTATTTTCGCAATTAAATTCTGAAGGAAAATCCCATTACGATCATGAACATCAGACGAGTAGAAGCGCAGCAGCCTTGTTGATAAGGGCCCGCAAGAATGTCTTTTTTGAGATAGCAAAATACAGTATATTGTTAAACATTTATTAGGGTCAGTGACTTTCTAATAGGTGTATGAGTAACTAAATGTTCCATTGTCAGCACCGCTCGAAAATTATTATGCCGTTTAAATTCGCTCTTTCCTGAACACAATTACATATCTTGTGAGAGCGCAAATAGACTTAATTAAGCTTAGTTTATTATAATTTTTTTTTTTTCGGCTGATTTTAGGTAATATTTTTAGATTTTTAAAACCATTGGATGTAATTTCAAAGAAATGCTTCATTGGAGTTTGCTCTTCCCACTTTAAGTCCGTACTGTATAAGGTAGGGATGAATTTTCTACAACCAATGGAATCAGAATTTTCTTGATTTTCCTTTCCCCAGATATTTATTTTCTAGAATTTTAAAAATCTCTTCATAAAATTCTCCCCCGTTGTCCGACTTGTTTTGCAGATGAAATTATTTTTGTCTACTAGAGGAGTAATAAAAGTCACACCTCGCCCTGTGCAGCTTTTTGGGTGATAAATAAACAACAAATTATAGTAAAAAGTAAGAAAAACTGTAAAATTATTTCGACTTCAACGGGTCAACACGTCTATGCTGATAAATTTGTTATTTGTGGTGGCACTGATGCATTAAATGCACATTATATCCATTATATCTCCTTAAAAGAGCAAGAAAAAATATAGTAAGAATTTATTTTTTTTATAGTTCATAAGAGTACTCCATCACAGCTACAACATTCAAAAGTAGCAACACAAGGATCAACTCTTACACACACACACACACACGCACATTATAGCCATGGTGAAACAAAAGGAAAAAAAGACGTTCCAAATTATTATGAAGTTGTCACATGGACTATTCAACCAAATTATACAAATAAGACGTGTTCATTTACTCCAAAACCAAGTTCGGCCACAAGGGACAAAAATAAAACTTTACAAACGAAGTTATATCAGTCAACCAAACCTCAGCACTGATAATATGAGACCAGGATTTCATCTATGCATGCTCCATCTCTCATAGTGGGTCAGCAAATAAAAATTTGAGGTGATTTAACCTTCCAACATAACAACAATACTTTTTGTGAAATAACAAATTTTGCTTGTCTAATTATTAGACGTGCAGAATGACCATTATCTCAATGTCTCCCGTGCATGCGTGTGTGTGTGTGCTGCTCCCAGTATTGCCATGTAGTGGTGTGACTGGGCACCATCTTGTGTCCTGAGCAATAGCAGCAGGCTGTTCCATGGCAGCAGACCAGCTGTAGCAAAGCAAGGCGCTGGGCCTGTGCCTGTCTCAGATTTGGGTGCGTGAGTTATTGACCCTCCTTGATAAACCCCTCTGAATGACAGCGGCATAATTCAGCCTAAAAGTTTGCGGTGTCACCGGGATGAGCTAACTGTCTTCACTGAATATATGGATGCAATTTTCGAAAATAGGTTTATAGCAATTCTTGGGAGAGGAGGGCGAGATAGTGATATTACTGACTTTATCACTGCAGCTGAACAGCATCTAGCACCTCTCCCCTCTGTATCTCTCTATTCCTCCTCTGTGGAGCAGTGAAGGATCGCTCAGCCCATACGTTGGAGGTATTACTGAAGAGAAAAGAGTCCAGCTACTAATGTGGGACAGGAAAATAATACGTCATTATTACAGTAATGCTCTATTATCCGTTCTTATCTCAGGCTTACATGATTCTTCCTTCCCCTGGAAGGATTTAACATTTAGTTAAGCAGTTGTAGTCACTATCTATCTCATTGTTTGTCTCCGTGCAAAAGGAGTTTGTGTGTCAGCTGTCCAAATAAGCATAAATGGTTGTTTTACACCAGATAGGTAATTTTCTCTGAATTATTACAAAGAGGAGATTTTTCTTATAATTACTGTTTTCCTTCAGAATGTTATAATCTATGGTCTAATGTGTAATATAAGAACCTCATCAAATCTGCAGAAAAGTTTTATCTCTTTCTCTCTCTCTCTCTCTCTTCGTTGTGATCTACGTGATTATCCTTATATCTTTATATTTATCATAACAATTACCACTTGAAATGAGCCAACCGCAGCTAATGCCATTTAATAATAGATGGCTTGTTAAGCAAAAAGCAAATAACGAGTTAACGTATCCATAAACGGCGCTTTTAATCCCATCTGTTTTTTATAATCTTAATGTATTTTTGTCAGCGTAATGGGAAGTGCCCATTGTTGAAACCTTACCAAATGTATTTTGCTTTTCGCTTTCTTGTGCCAACAGAGAATCCAAACGCGTAAGAATCTAATATTGGGAGCCCAGTATAGTGCATCCTATAAATTGATTTTGACCCAGCCTTTGAACAAAAGGAACACTGTTACATTGCCATCCGTGGTTGATGCCACTCCCTCCTTGGCTCCCAGTGAATGCTCTCTTTTAATAGTGTGATGGGTGGTAGCTGGCTGAAAAAGTGCCTTATTTAGTGGGTTGCGGAGAGGTAGGAGAGCAAGGATGGGGTTTCTGTGACTGGCACCGATCAATCACTCTGTGAGGGGAGGCTAATGAAGCAGGCTATGGTTTATTAAAGGCTTAGCAGAGAAAAGATTACTGCGGGACCTCGGCTTCCCAGAAGCCCAAGAAAAGAAGGACACACTGCTCCTCTCATGGTTCGGGGGTAGCCATAAAGCAATCAAGGTGTTTACTCTGTATCAGCCTCCATTATGTGAATACTAATTTCAAATCAGATTTTTGGCAAAGTGAAGCAGAAAATAAGCATCGTGCTGCTGGAGAATGCTGATGTGCAGTTGGTCTGAATATAAAGTCACACCGTTCGACAGTCAGGTGGAATTGTGTCAAAAACACAGCGGCGATAATCCCAGCAACGTCTGTCTGTCTGTCTGTCTGTCTGTCTGTCTGTCTGTCCTGTGGCTGCAACATGTAGTCGCGGTTGCAAACACAATCCTAACTTCAGACTAACATTCCTGGGATGAAGTCTGTGCAATAACCTTATTCTGAAAAAATATGAGTGCAGTGAAACCAAGGCACTCTCTCAGATAGTTTGAAAGACAAATGAGTAGCAGGGGAGTGAAAAATGCAAAGCAGATGTTTTTCTCACCGTTTTTAATGGCAGCGAGACATTACTGATGCCATTACAGAGACCTTTTATGGCTTCTTTTAATCCCCTGGTCTGCCTGAGGAAAGAAACCCCTCGTGGTTCAAAGAACCACAACGTGGGTCTTCAGAACGACAATTTGAACACGTGTCCGCTTCACTTCCCTCATCTTGCACCAGGTTTTACACGGCCCCCTCTGTAATCATTCTGCTCGGAAATCAAAGGTAAAGAGACACTGGGATACTCCTCCTAGGTAAACACATGCGAAGGCCTGACTCAAGGTCTATTTCGTAACAAAAAACCACCAAAATAACGCAGCTCGCGCGCAGTTGTTTTGTGGTAAGTTAGTTTGGTCAGTTGGTTCACATTTTGGCACAAAGCAGTATTGATAATGAGATCCAATAACTACCTTCTAGCTCCAGTTACACATTCACATTCGCCGTGGGAGATTTACAGGCTGTGCAGTCTTCAGTGTCTGCTTCCTCCATCAGATCCAACCTGGAAAGCTCAGAGGAGCACTTACAGGGGTCTGGTTAGGGGCTAAAAATGAGGAGGAGATGAACTATATGGCTCCATCCCACAGTCCAGCCGACAGTATATCAACGGAATCGCAGTCGCATGGGCGTGTGTGAATGCTCTGCTCATAAATATCCCCACCCCACCCCCCAAAGGGGCCTCTCTGATGGTGATGGCGAAAGGATGTCGCTGTCTGGGTGATTGAGTGCTGCTGGTCCTGGCCCTGGGCACATCCCTGCGCTCTGAGCCCAAGTGGGAGGCCCACCGCTGAGCGCCGGCCTGAAGGGGCTCGCCTGAAGGCCGGCAGCCACACAGCAGCGAGCAGCAGGATGTGCTTCTCCTTCTGTTTCTCCGAGGCTGACATGAGAGCGCCAACGCAGCGCTCCCGCTACAGTAGCAGCCGCTCCGACAATACGACCGGGGATGCGTGGCGCAGACAAAACTTCATTTTTTACATCCCCATCACGACATTACCGCACTTTCAGTGGAGGTGCGCTTATCAAAATCAGGATACTTGACATTTGCAAACGTCTGCTTGGAATTTACGGACGAACTCAGACCGCTAAAATAAAACATAAAGTATGTCGCATCAGATGACTTTAAGCTGAGTTCAGGCTAATTTTAGTGGCAGCGGGAATGTGTACAAAGTCAGTGGAAGGACAGGACGAGCTGAAAGTGTTGACTCGAGCCGCAGTAAACTTCATAAAACCAGGGGAGGAAAATGAAGGAAACAGCTGCAGATTGTCGACAGCTGCAGTTTCTCACAGGCCTCGGTGAATAGAGCCGGAATTTTAAAATGTAACCTTTGTGCATTTCAAATATTAAGAGGTGAAACGTCCAGGCAGGTGAACATTGATTTCTGCTACTTAATCTGCTGGACTGAGATCACTGGACTCCTGTGAACACAGGATGAAACGCCTGGCTGTTGTCAGGGAACTGTCATCGTCTTGGGCTACTTCGGAGCGCATCTTATCTTTTTCTTTTTCTTTTTTGTCAGAAATAATTGTTGCTGTTGCTTTCGATTAGTAGATATTTCTCCAAAATCATTCTAGACTGGCAGATGTTGCGTTTAGAACATTTGACCACATTCCACGTGTATAAAAACATATTTAACAGAGATATTAAGGGTAAGAACTCGACTAAAATATACATTAAAATAGCCGAACGTTGTTTTCTAAAAATTGAAATATCTATCCAATATGTCTCCATGCTTTATTTGAACTTGCACCCTCTCTTTAAGTCTCTTTGTCATTCAGACTGAGCCGCTCACTCAAAAATGTGAAATAATCAAGGCCCAGTAATTAGCCTTACTGGCTGCATTGTAATTGGGGGCAGAGGGAGGTTGCTCACTCTATATTTTTTCTCCTGTTTGATAATTGCAGACTTTAGCTTGCCCTCTGCCTTTTTTTTTTTTTTTTTTGATCGTCTAAAGCTTGTTCCCATAGATGCCGCTGTTATTTTAATGCAGTGCTCTCTTGTGCCTTTCATCAGTTGTCAGAAGCTCCAGCTTATGAGAGAGTTCATTCTGGAAGCCCACTGTCTATTCCCTTTTTGGGTTTCAGCGCCGTCAGCCTTCCCACTGCCTCTACCATGAGAGCCTTGACACTGTCCAGGTCCGTCCTACTTGGCAAAAGGCTGAGCTACAGAGAAAGGCAGAGTTTATTTCCTGTTCTTGTGAATCATATATCAGTACAATTCCCCTCTGTGCTGTTTGGCAACGGCGGAATGACGGGTGTCATTTATCATACGGACTGAAAGAGGCTGTGGGAAAAGGGATTTGAATTCTTCTGGAAGTGTGTGGACTCTCCTTAGTGGTGGATCATTAAACGGAGGAGTTTTTAACAGGGAGATGAGTAACTCCTCACGCTGATACTTTGTCCTCCGTTTCAGTGGCTGGCTCAATCATTAAACGTCTCAAACATAAGATTTACTGGTTTCATATAAATTGAGGCGAGACATGGCATTTAACTTGTAATTGGGGATTTTGTCCTGCTGAATCCATTAAGTCGCTCTCGAGTATTTGCTTGGATGCGGGCTCTCTTGTCGCGCATTCAAAGAATCGCATGCGCCCCAATTAGAATTTACAAATTTGATTAGCGGCGTATTTGTCGCCTCCTCGCAGTCCCGCTAAGTGATTACATTTTCATCTTTTGTACTTATGGTGACCAGTATCCACGAGTTTGATTTATAAACACTTTGTGCTCCTTTGCGTTTTCCTTTTCACTTGTCAGCGAAGGCAACCGTTTCCCACATTTCGACGGGGGTGATCAAAGAAAATGACTTTTGATAGGCTGTCATCATCTCCTCAGCTGCAGCGGCAGAAATAAACGTGTCAAACTTGAACTTATCCGCAGAAAAACACACTCCTAACCCTCGCCGCTCCAAATGAGTGTAACTCCCAGGAACCTGTGAACACGAATGTAAAACTGGGCGGATCGTAAATCAGGCGTCTGTAGACAAAACGCTGGCCCTGCCACTCCCACAGCCTCCACAAAGGAACAACCGGTTTCCATGAGCTGGCTGGTTTGCAGCTTCCATCTTTTCCACCTGGAGGTTAGCCGAAGTCCTCATCAAATGAGAAGCGTCAATAAAGTATTGTAGAGGGAAATGGGACTCGGTGAGTTTCGACTGTCAGCAACTGTCTCTTATGTGAAGATCACAAAGTTAAATGTGCTGTCAGCAAGTCCTCAGTTGGAAATAGACGTGTTGAGGTTAGCTTGGGAAACATCGCCACCCCCTGCTGCCCAGAAGAATGTAGATCCATCAAAAACGTGAACACGTATCAAATTTGAGCGTAAGGTGTAATGAAGTACATTTTCAGGTTTGAAGGTGTTGCCAGGTGGTACGAGACACAATAATCCACCGCCGCCTCCGGTCTTTATCTGCGAGTGTGAATTAATGGCACGTCTAATGCGTTCTTTGGCGATATTTATCAGCATATCTGTGCAGATGATACAGATGTCTCCCTCTCCTCTCCTCTCGCCGAGACTTTTATCTTGATGTTTTTTGAACCTGAGTTCCGAGTGCGTGACCTCTCCCGGCGGCCCGGCAGTCCCGGGTCGGTATCTTGACATGTTCGCCTGCTGCCGCCCGCTAAAGAAGAGTGCAGATGCCCCTGAGGTAAATGAAAACATTTGGTTCTTGCCAGACCTGCTCACGTCTCAGCTGGGCCACATGAGCTGGCAGGTGACGCGTGTACTGAGGAGAATCGGAGACCGCAGCGGTGGCCTACTTCTTTTCTTCCGCGCGGGCCGCGCAGGCCACAACCCAGAAACACGGATGAATATGTTCTTGGCTCAGAAGACGCCCGGCTGAAACTGACAAAGACTGACCTGCATTGAGGTGAAATCCAGGCTGTAGCTTAGTGGTTTTTTGTGTTTATGGAGAGCCACGGGATGGGATCTGTTTCATTCACTATAGGGATAGCATAGTAACCGGTTTGTGTCCAATTGCTCCTCCGGGTCAGTCGTTGGTCCACGTAGTCTCTGTGGCTAAATTTAGGAGCTGAGCATCCCAGGTGATGGTTTTCGCGGTGGTTATTTATTTCTGAAATAGCCGTGACATCATGTCATGAGCTCATATCAACATTTGCAATTACCAGACAGTCCATGTTCAGGTCCCATGGGGAAATATGATTGCAATTAAAAACACAGGGCAAATGTTAATTAAGTCAACTACTTGAAACTGAAAATAATGAATGTTTTTACTTTTAACCTCCAACTCCTAATCCACGTGCATTTAGATCCCCAGTCTGGTGCAAATTATGGTGTAATTTTAGTGGCACAATCAAGCGTTGTTTTTCAGTTTGTAAGATCTATGATCGATTAAAGGGGAACGTAATGTAAAAGTCAAACTCTGTGCTGGTTTCAGGAAGCATTACTCGAGCTCTTTTCTTCCCATAATGCTCTGGGTTAATGTTGGGATGTTCTCCAGTTGACTTGAAGACTTGTGGTGGAGAACACTGCAGTTCGTCGGGTTATTAAATCTGAGGGAATAACAGGCCAACTTCTGGCCATTCTGGTGATTGATGAGCCAAGCCTTATTTGCTGAGGCGGTGTGTTTGTTCCTGTGTAATTGTCTACCAGATGGCTAAGCTAACTGTTCTTAAATGCCTTCAGACCTGCAGGGGGTCGGGTCTTAACATTTTCCCTCCTAATGACATTGTGCCTTCAAACATCTTATAGGTTTTTTTGTTTTTGTTTTTTTTGTTTTTTAACCCCACTTTTTTGAACTGTAATGTTTTAAATCAAAAAGGCTTTGCGAGGATTCTGATTTTAATTTGTTCAAAGTAGACGTTTCAAAGTCACTCTTTTGCTAAAATAAGCCCACTTGAATTTGAAGGGAGATGGGAGAGAGAGAGAGAGAGAGAGAGGGAGGGAGAGAAACAGGACTCCACTCTACCTGTGAGGAGTCAGATTGGAGGAGAAAATGGATCTAGGTGGCAGTGCGAGTCATCAATCACAGCCCCTCAAGGGGAGCTGCAGCTAAAGCTGCTCTGAAGTGCTATCTGTCAGCTGCTCCCATCCAGCCGGGGGACCAGAGAGGGTCCATATCGCCACCCATCAGCTCATACACACTACACAACTGCCATGTAAACATGTGCAGGTGCTGCTGTCAAAATAACCCTCGTCCCAGTTCACAAGGTTGTGCATATTTTTACAAATGGCCAGTCAGCTTTCTCTGTGTCTGCATGTTTCCTCCTTCCTTCGCATTACACCTGGGGACGCTGCACTTACCGTAATAGGTGTTTGATTGTTAACAATGTTTTTTTTTTGGGTGGTGTTTTAAAAGTGAATTTCCTCCGTTTGGCTCCGTCCCTCCCATCCTGATCCTGAATAAAGCCACCAAGTGCTTCTCCGCTCATTTCGAGCCGCTGTCTGTCGATACCTCTCAAGATGGATAGTTGTTCTGCATGCTTATTGATTCGGCACAGGCCAGAGATATAAGTATCATTTGTCATTTCTGGAATTATTTGGAGTCCT
>OMNV01008271.1:0-10239 GCA_900303265.1 Brotula barbata | reverse complement strand
ATGACTCTTTATCCCAGACTGTTGGTCCGGGGTAAATAACAGCGGCAGCTCCACAAACCTCAGTCAGCACAGCGGCCCCGTACTCATCGCTCATACCATATCTGTGTGTAGATCAATGTGCTTAAAAATCCTGTCGTGTTTTAGTGTTCGTAAGCGTAGCTGCTCCTGTGTCATTTCTACACTCGAGGTCCAACATGGTGAGGAAGGTGCGGTGTCATTTTACAGGATTTATTTTCTTATCAAATGTTCATTCAAACATATTTATCTGCCGCCGCGTTCTCAGTGACTTTGCAGTCCAAAACTGGAAATCATGAGAAGTCTCAAGGTTGCTAATATTTATAATAGTAACTAGATCGCTAGTAAATCTACAGTGAGTATGTCTGCTTGCAGCCTGGTGTTCTGGTCATGATTGGATTTTTGTAGTATCTCGTTTATGTATTTTCACATCTCAGTTCAAAGATTTTATTCCGAATTTGAGAGATCCAGGAACCCTGAAGGAAACCAGGATGTAATGGCACGTTAACGCCTTATCCAGGCTTCTGATCACTGTTTGCTAGCTTCGACGCAAGCGTCGTGGTTTAAGAAATACGACAGTAGATGTAGGGCTGTCACCATTAACCGATTATAATTACTACTATGATTACTTACAGGTTCGTCTTAAATGGTCACATCCTTGTAAAATTGGGCAAATTGTGATGAAATTATGATTTATTTAGAAATGTTATCAGCCGGGATTGGGAATGCTTGTCTCTCTCACCGTAGGAATCTGTGTCTGATGGACGCATCATTATCTACAGTATTTCTAAAATTATTGATTGAGTCAATTAATAATTGAAATAAGATGAGATGAGGCTATTTTGAAGTAACAGATTGCAACATTCCCAAGATCAATTATGCATTGACGTTCTCGTCGTTAAAGTGAAAGTCTGGCAGAGGTAACATGAAGAAGTTTAGTGTCTCTCGTCACCGTTGTCTTCTGTTACTGATGATAGTGGGAGAAGATGAACTCAGCAGATATCCATGACCGTCGGCGATAGTCAAATGTCTGAAAAGGGCAGAATGATCAGAAACCTGGATAATTGATAGCCATGTTTACATATGTGTGTGCGTGTATATGATCCCGTCATCAAAATCAGATGGATCGTAAGCAGCTTGTTGAAAACTGAAAATCAAGATGCGGTCAAATCTCTTGACACCATCGTTCCGAAAAACGCAGCCGGTCCCTGTGTAGGAACCCTGCCTCTTCCAAAGACACAAACCAGAGAACGTAGACACTAATCTGTGCTGTCACCAAGCCACACTTTGTGCGGGTGCCCGTTTGAGACTGCATGGGATGTTTTTTATTAGGGTGGGTTTTTGCTTTAAATAGATGTTGACAAGCTGGAGATGTGAGTGAGTTTGAGCAAGTGATGCGTGTGGGAGGGTTGAAAAAGCCATCGAAATCTATTTTGCCTGGCGAGTGATTGTAGTTCCTAAGTCCGTGTCTACGTGTATTACATATGTGTACGTGTGTGCGTGCATGTATGTATGGATGTATGTTATGGTGTCCCTCTGGATTTCTCTGACATAAAATGGTGTATACTACTTGGGTAAGATGTTGTGACTATACAAATACACGTTCATATTGAGAGTATTATGTTTGGACGATCTCATGAATTCTTGTTGCCCTAATGTTACTGATGTGCTGTCCTATTGTGCACTGCAATTTGAAAAACTAAAACTCCGCTTACAGCCAGCAGGTGGTGCTAAAAATCAGCTAACAGACTCAAACTTTCCTGTTCATGTTAGGTTTGTGGTAAAGAGAGTAACAGGTTGTGGTTTGTTCCTGCTAAGATTGCCTGACTATGAGATTAAATGGTTTGCATCAGGATTATTGATACTGATGATGTGTTACTGCTATTTGCACATGATTTACACCACCTGTGATGAGATAAAAAGGTGATTTGTCTTTTTTTGAGTTAAGTTGGCCCGTTGGTGATTCCAGCTTTTTACAGGGAGTTCAAAGGGTTTATTTGGCTTCTTTTTTTTTCTTTTTTCTTTTTTCTTTTTTTTTTTTTTTTACATCCCATCCTATGTAATGTTAAAGATTCGCTCACTCACGTCTGTCTTAATCACTCTTTAGTCATCATCTCACAGTGACGTATTGCGGTCATGAACGAACGCCCAAATGTTACTGGTCCGTCGTCTGTTTGGATTGCCTGTATAATCGGAGTACCACCAGCATACCGTGTTCCAGAGCTGCTGTATTTGTATTGAGAGTCCTCCTCCCAAACAGTATACATTGTTCTGTTCTGCGTCGCTTCTTTGTAGTCCAATTGGTTTCTATTTGTTTGTGTGTGCCTGTGTGTGAGAGGGAGAGAGAAAGAGAGAGAGAGAGAGAGAGAGAGAGACAGGTGACGATGATAAAATCCGAATATTGCTGGGTTCATTCTTAGGTTTAGATTGTGACTATGTATTTGAAATGAATGGCATGGTGAGTGGATGAGCTGAAAGTTTACAT
Organism: Brotula barbata; assembly: GCA_900303265.1. Classification (NCBI taxonomy): domain Eukaryota; kingdom Metazoa; phylum Chordata; class Actinopteri; order Ophidiiformes; family Ophidiidae; genus Brotula; species Brotula barbata. Next base: position 7,739 of record OMNV01008271.1, on the reverse strand, counting down.
AGTCCTAAAATAGCACATTTATCTGAAGAGAAATTGTCGAAATTAAAGCTTTTTTTTTCTCCTGTATCTATAATTAAGCATTTGTATGATTAAATTAACACTGAAACCACAATCATTGGCTTTTTTCTCTCTTTTTTGTTGTTTATTTTGGTGTTGGTGTGCGGTGGTGTTAAGCAGGATTATTTTTCCAGGCTTATGACATTTTTGTTGCTCAAGCAGTTTGGTATTTCATTTTCTCTCAATGACCATCACGCATTGTATTTTTAAAAATATTTTGAAGAAGAAGTCTATCTTAATACGGAGATTTACATCATCAAATTCTTTGTCTTTCCAGCTCTCGGGATCTCTGGCACGTGCATTACACAGGAAAGGAAAGTTTTGAACATAGTTTAGATAATATAGCCATGCCAGTACATGTTTTTTCCTCTAGATTTAACAATGGGTGATGTACAACCTGAGGGCAAAATGTCATCAAATAGAACAATGTTCAAAGGTGGTGAATGGAAAAATGGGGATAACTTGGAAAAGTTGATCGTACAACATTGTGGATTCCTCGGGAATCTTGGGAGTTTTTATAACTAAACCTTAAATGTCTTGATACTAAGTTCACGAATAACGTCCAGGATTTGTTTGCTCTGACTCAGAGTATCAGTTATCCCACATGTAATAACACAAGCACTTCCACAGAAATGTTGGCACGATTAAAAATACTCGCCTTAACATTCAAATAGATTTTGTTACGTATGATTTCAGCGCTCTCCGGATGAGACCCTGTAAAAGGCACTTAATTAGTACTGTGGTGTCCAAACACCCGATCGAGTAACAGGCAGTTTACAGTGAGTGTTGGTCTGAGTCACGGTAGAGTTTGGCAAATTATGACGCAAACCAAAACTACCAAAATTTTCACAAAGGCGGAGGTCCTGTAGTATCCAAAAGGTAAAAACGGGCAAGGATAAACAGTTTGGAGTAATATAGTTCAGTAATATACCTCTGTTGATATTCATACAAGGAACTATTATTCGCTCACAATCAAAAACCATGCAAAATCGTCCCGTTTCAACAAACGTTACATCGAACAACTAGCCAAGAAAAATGGACAAGAGAGAAGCTTAGATTCCTAATCCATGACAAATATACAATATTTATATATAGACAGTGGAGGAATGTGTAAAGGTGTACAGTCACAGTGTTATGTAAGTAGTAGAAACTGACTGTGCACAGATATATACAAATATATTCAAATATCTCCCATGTGCGAGGAGTGAAAGAATGAATACAGAGAAGCAGCATCGACCCGTGCACACGAGGGTACACAAGAGTACAGTAGGGTACAGGAGGTCAAGGGTACAGGTTGTTCTCCGTCCTACACCGCGGAGGAATGATGGAAAAGCCATCGGAACGTTAAGGGAATTGGACGAACAACCTTAGAAATGTGTGAGTACAGTTTCTACATGACATATATCATTTACGAACAATAGTTCAGCAGCACACAGTAATAAGGTTACAGTGTGTGTACAGTGTGTGTGTGTGTGTGTGTGTGTGTGTGTGTGTGTGAGATGCCCTTGTTCATGGCTTGAATGGGCTTGTATAGACATTGTGTGACAGGCTAACTGTGGACAAATATTGACTTTTGTTTCCACTGTGTGTTCTCTGAAGCTCTAGCTGTCTATCTTATCTCCCATCTCTCACAGCACTTGAGTAAACAGGTTTTGTTTTGTTTGATAACTGCTCATCATTTCTGTCCGGTCCAGTAGACCTCAGCAAAGCCTGAACAACCACAGAGGCACAACCGTGAAAGTAAGGTGTGATCATACCCTGCACTTTGTATTTTGAAAACAGAATATAATACTGTATGTTTTGTAGCAGCTCTGTTGCTCTCAAGTTTTCAATTTGCTGATTCATATTCAACGTGACAGAGTGTTTACGCTCCTTCGACCCCTGAAGCGCTGCTGAATGTCTTGGTGATTAAAATTCAGGTTATTCAATGGACTTTGAATACATTTCATGGGTTTTTAGACATTAGTTACTCATTCAACATGGAATATACATGATAGTAAACGTATTAAAATCTGATTTCCTGGAGCAGCTGAGGAAAAGTATGAATCCTATAATCCAGCAGGATATCTCTTAACGTTTCAGGATCTGGCATTTTGACCTCGGCGTCGAAGAGGTTAAATGTGCCCTTTACAGGAGCACGATGCTCGGGGCAAAGCGAAATAAGAATTCCAAATCAGGTCCTCTGATTGTTATCTGCTACAATCTAAATGAAGCTTTTATGACACACACACGATGCCCCCAGCAACGCGGGAAACACCTCAGACCAGTTCTCCACCACAGACGTTGTTTTATTTAACTGATTTGTGCAAATAATATGATCGCACGACCACAAAGTGCGGGACTGTTTCGTACGAAGTGGAAAATCAATGGGAAGACTTGGAAGTTTTGGAAAAATGGATTAATAATGAAAAATATAGTTTTCAAAGAGATGAAAAACGAAGTTTGTAGGAGGGAGTACGGTGGGATTGGAGGCCAAACCAATGCAGGGAACGATAATGAGAGCGAAAACAACAAACGGTGTGTAGGGGTCGATCGACGTGATCGTTCCCAATAACAGATGAAACGTGTCCCTCACAGGTGTTCGCCGATGATGCGAGGTGGGGATTGATCCGTGCTGTTGCCTTACTGTAGACAGGAAGCTGCCCGGTGTGCCCGCACACCATCTGGTTGATAGAGAGCCCTCTGCCTTTAGGCATCAATGTGATTAGATTAGGGATTTTATATGTGTGGGTGGGGAACGCTGAGCTCAGGCCGTCATAAAAACAACACGAGCTAAAGATTTTGTGCCGTTATGACTCCGAGAGCTTCGCTTTGTCAGACTGACGGCGTGATGAGTCACATCGTTTCGGTCAGGCGTCTTTATCTGCTTTGTGGGCCGTTGAAAGGAGGCAGAACGAGGATGATGACGGAGAGTGAAAATTAGGCTCGGCGAAAGGATGACGCTTCGGAAAAGTGAAGGCAAACATGCACATTAAAAGCAACGGAATACGAGAAGTAAGACTTTTAAAATGATCGTATTCTCATATATGATCCCTTAGTGGGTCTGTGGCAGTGGGTCTGGTTTAGGGTGGTTGTTTGTGTGTCACATGGTGCTGCAGATTAGGTGGTAATTGGACACAGCTGTGTCTAATTGTCACACCTGCAGCTGATGAGCCAATCAGACAGGAAGTCATTTAGGTTCCCGTCACCAAGCCTGCAGGGCCGCACACCGGATGCACGATTCAACGAAAGGGGAGTTTTGTTATTTTCGTTTTTTTTGTTTTGCATCATAGGTCGTAGGCTTGCTGCCTCCCCATGTTTCCTGGTCCCCGATCGTGTGTTTGCACTGGATCAACACATCGGAAAAACATATTAGGGACCAGACGGGAGTGTGTGATTGTTACAGTCGCTTAAGAGACGCACACATTTCATCACGTCACCTTTTGTTTAGTGTCCAAATGCACCATAATTATCCACGGTTTCTACTTGGCATGGGTGCTATTTGTCGTTTTTCTTGGCTGTGGTACAAAAAGGAAATAATGGTGGTGAGTGCAGTACTTGAGTAAATATACTTTATTAATTTCCACTTTTGGCACAGAGACTCTCATGCACTCTGATATCAACCTCTGTACATATGTACCTTTCATTACATGACGTAACACAACATATGGCTTCACCGCCCACACACACACACACACACACACACACACACACACACACACACACACACACACACAGCCGCACGCTCAGACACGTCTCCGAGAACAGAACGGAACAGAACAGACCATCCTGGGCACGCTGCCAAGGGGTGAAACAGGAAGTAGATCTCAGCGTAGATCTTCCACACCTCCATTCTTAAAGTTCTCTCTGCAGTTAGAACCAAAAGCGCGAGATGACCGTTCGCCTCATCCTCTCATCTGACACCTGTGCGCCCGCCAGAGCTCGCCGTGGCGTGCACTATTTGCCTCTGTTGACTTTGCAGAAGCAGCTTAAGTTTGGCAAGTCACACCTGTGCTCGGGGACACCTGCGTTATCATGACTCACATCAAAGACACACTGGACCAATTGAGGATTTTTATTTGACATTTAATCTGTTATTTTTCTTGAGCTCATTGTTGATCCGGAGCCAAACAAAAGTTCACACACACACACACACACACACACACACACACACACACACTTCTCCAAGAAACTGCCATGCAAATTCAGTGGAAGAACGTGGATGTGGGCTAAGCCAAAAGCAAACAGACGTTTTCATCCTGATGAACCTCTAATTGGTTTATACGAGCGAGCGGCTCGAAGACGCGTAAAATTCACGCCGCGGCTCGTCAACGTACGCAGGAACGGCGTGAATGCGCGTACCGTAACGCACGATGCGAAATGTTGCCCCAACGCGACCGATGGAAGTCGACCTTCATCCTTCGCCGCTCGGTTTGGTTTGGCGCGGCCGCAAACGCTCGGAGGCCTTGACGCACGGCGAGCGGCGAGCACGCCCTGTCTGAGGATCACAATTAGTCCATTCAGGCGGCGGCCGCCCGTATCAAACGCCGCATCTGGAGAGGAGAAAACACGCCGCCGCAAATGCAAGAATCTTTAATTGAATCAACGGGCGCTATCAGACGACGGGCCACTTAACAACACGCACAGAAAATTAAAGAGCGCGATTAGACGGCGAAGAAGATTAGACGCGGGCTGAAGGGTTCTTATCGCGCTCCGAGGTGCTGCCATTGTTGTGCTCGCAACAGGCGTTCTTTCTCCGAGGCCTTTTTACGAGCACCTGTCCTGACAAACACACAATGTTCGCTCTGTTCCTCAAAGGACTCCGATTGGCGCTACAATGCAGCATTTTGGACCGAATGACGGCTGACGTTCGACTTGTTACGCAGCAAATATTTACCGTCTGAATGGAAGCACTTTGAGGCGCTAACAATGCGAACGTCTCTTTTTCCACTCGAGTCTGTGCGGAGAGTAGAGATAGGACTCACGGGACGGCCTGCCACCGTGGAGGTTAACCCCTTAAACACCGGGAGATTCCACTCAGGCTTTATTAACCCCTTAAACTCTGCATTCTAGACGCTCGATGTGTTCTCATTTCTGGAGAAAAGTTTTAGTCAATACAAAATCAGTATAGAAAGATAGATCCAAAGTAAAGAGAAGTGTAAGGGAACTAACGAATAACTGGACCGTGCTCAAAGTGGATCGGTGATTCGTTCGTTTTAAAAGTCATGTCGCGTCTCAGCATCGTCTTGGATGATTTTTTTTTTGCACGCCGTTTGGCATCCAGGTTTGGAGTCAAAGAAAAGGAGACTAAACTCACTGAGGGCGCATCTCCATCAGCCGTGTACAAACTGTTAGAACACACAACGCGCACACACACACACACACACACACAACTCTCTCTCTTTCTCTCTCTGTCTCATTCTGTCTCGCTCTGTTTGGCTTGTGCACACACACACACACACACACAGACTGCACAGAGAGGTCCATTCATAGTGATCAAACAACAAATTTCTTCAGAATGCTGCAACTCAGGAACCATAAAACAATGACCTCGCTCAGGGGTATACAACCTGGAAATGACATCATTCTGTAAAATATCACTTGTCATATTTTGATGAGATTTCCGGCGGCTCCTCATTTGGGGGCCCGCGGGGCGGCTGGGAACTTGGATGCGGTGGCTCTGGTCGCCTCAAAGTGAGTCCACGTTCAGGTAAACAGTTATTACAGGGATGTTTGAACAGACTTAGGGTCATTTTAAGGGATCTTTTTCAGGTTGTGCTCCCATTAATAATTGAGTATACGTCACAGAAAAAGCATAATTTTTTTTTTTTAATTATAAAAATACTTTAATCCATTACAGTAACCCTTAGGAATGTGATCTGTGCTATTAAAAAATCCCTTAAATTTGCCATTATTCTGGATATCATTTTATTTCATTTTTATTACCCAGAATTCATCCTGATTTGTCTGGTATTCTTGGAAACTTTGATGTTTAAGCGGTCACGAGCTGTTACATTACATATCCAAGCAGGTTGTTGAAAAATTCCAAGTACAATAAAGCAGAGCATCATCTTGAATCATCTTTAAAAAAAAAAAAGTATCTCAGCGATGTTTTCGAATTGATTTTACGTGCAGCAACACATTCTCCAGCCGCTCATCACTCAACTGGTGGTTGGATAAGGTCAAGTCGTGTATTTAAAGAGGTCTGAGCTAATGTGCAGGTCACATGACTCATCAGGCGCGCACACACACGCACGCACACGCGCTCTGTGTGTGTGTGTGCGTGTGCGTGTGTGTATATGTAAACACTGCTGCCCTATAAATGTGAATTGCAGTCAATGGTGCTGGAATTCCTTTGCACTCAGTCACTGCACTCTCTCTCCTCCTCAGCGTGCTCACACACCCGGCAGGTGTTTTCACCTCGGCTCCAGTTTGCTGTTGTGCTTTAGGCTGTCACTTTCAGCTCATCGGCGACCGTGCCAAAATTCTGCGCCCGTGTTCCGAGGCCTCGGGCTGGAGGTTCACGGCGGCCGGAAGGTTGGCCCGCTGTCCTCGGGTGAGGAGTCCCGTCTGAGCTGCAGGATCTTCATCCTCATCTTCATCCACAGCTGCCCAGCATCCACCAGCATCCATTCAACTCGTCAGTGTCACCCGAGCGTCTCCGTGTAGGTAAGAAGAAGAATGAAAAGATCTCTTTAATGTCGTGTTGTCACGAACGATCGGAGGACAGTTTGAGTGGATCTGTGAGTTCGTGTCCTTGAAGTGACCCGGGACTCCATCTGCATTTAAAACGCACAAAGTTTCCAAAGATATGTCAGCATGTACTTTGTATGAAAAGATACCCAACGCAACTAGATTAAGGAAACTTTTAAAACTTAAAATTGATGAAAGCTAAATTTTATACTGGAAGATTAAAGTTGTTACATGTGCTGATGGAGTTCCCTTAAAGTGCACTTATCAGAGTAAATGTTTAAACAAAACAGAAAAGCTCTCACAGATGTTAATGGAAAGATAAACATCTCAAACCTCATTTAGATATAATCAATAATACTGATTTTTTTTCCCCAGACTTTATAATGTTAACCTAACAGATTAAACAATGTTAATGAAAATGAAAATCTTGCGAAAGAAGTGGACAGACAGTAGAGATGACACAGAAAATTCTTTACATCTTCATTCCTTTTTTTTTCTTCTCAGCATCCAGTTCTCTCTGTATAATTAGATATCTTTTTTTTTATTTTTTATAGAACATCATAAATGGTCACCAAAAAGATGTTTCTATGTTTCTGAAGACTCGTGATCATTCGAAGCTAATCTGACTGAGATTATGTATTGTATATCCAAAAAGCCAAATGTTTCATTTTGTCGTCATCACCTGTGGAGCTAAACCTTAAGAACACAAATACGACCAGAATGTAACACTAAACACACGTATATGAAGTGAGCACGCCGACCTACACCTTCATACTTCAATCTGCTGCCTGCACCCACGGCATAGAAGTGCATTTTACCTTCTCTTTGCATAAAGCGTTTCCATAGCAACAACTACTACTTTACAACGTTCTGCAATCTTTTTTTTTTTTTTTTTTTTACAAGTCAATATAAATCAAGCTTACGTATGAGCCCTAAACATATAAAGTCTCTAAGGGCCACACAACAAACGAACGGTTCCAAATACCAAAATACCCCAAAACAGAAAAACA
>OMNV01008270.1:10112-44364 GCA_900303265.1 Brotula barbata | reverse complement strand
TTTTTTTTTTTACATACCTAAAAAAAAAAAAAAAACCTGGAAACCAATCAATGTGAAGGAAGAGTAAAAAATGATGTCGCCTTAGAAATATATATATACTTAATGATATATATATATATATACATTTATATATATCTTCAATGTAATCCATTGTGGTAAAACGTGCCAAAGTTATGTGATATTTGGTGAATCCCTATATTTGTTTTCTCTATGTGTGTATGACTCAGTGATCTTGTGTGATCTCTCTTTCTGTGTTTATTTTTTACTACAAGACCTGGGTGTCAAATCGATGTCTCCTGTAAAAACCCCATAGCTGCTTAAATAGCTGCCTTACAGTATTTCCAGATTTAGACCCAAATGCAATTTAATACATATTTTCTTCTCTTTGCCATTCAGTGAATATTTTAAAAAATGAATGAATGAATTAGACAACATGGTTGGTGTCACGGTCAAGGCCAGCGTGTTTGATTTGTCATGAACGATTAAACCAAATATGCACGTTCGGAACAAAATGTTTCCAGATCATCCAGCTAACAACCACAAAACTTTACCAGCTGACACCGTCCTGTGAAACCGCCGGCAGGATAATAGTTTCAATGTCAGCGTGTGCTGAGACAGACAGGCGTGAGTCATCATTTTAAACTAAGAACGCAGCGAAACAAACTAATGATCACGTCCGCCACTATCTCTGCGGGCCATCCCACCTTTTGGACCTAAGAAATGAAGGTGTGTCCATATCACATGAATGCTGTAATGCTCATTGTGTATGTATGTGTATGTATTTGTGTAAATTTAATAAGACCCATTATGATTTATATTGGCACATCCCTGTCACATCCATCTATCCCAGTATCCATCCCGCTCATCCATGTCAGGGGCTGGAGTCTATCCCAGCAGTCACTGGGTGAAAGTCAGGGTACACACTGGACAGGTCGCCAAGCTATCACAGGACTTACACAAAGAGACAGACAACTCAATCACACTCCCATTTACAGCAATGGGCAATTTTGATGCTCCACTTCACCTAAGCTGCATGGCTTTAGTGGGAGGAGGAAAACAAGAGTACCTGGAAACCCACAGGGACACGAGGAGAACTAGAAAGATAGATAGATAGATAGATAGATAGATAGATAGATAGATAGATAGATAGATAGATAGATAGATAGACAGACAGATAGATAGATAGACAAAATATACATATAGAATATAATTACACACAGTAGGAACCAGGATCTGTCTGGGACTCAAACCCACAACCTTCTTGAACATTGCAAATTCCAGTTTATGGAATCTAAAATATTATTTTCGGGACGGTATGAGACTGTACGAGACAGAGTCCCGGAGAAAGTGAATACCACACAATAAATCTGACTCCTTATCCCCTTAGTGTGCCACCCCCCCATACACACACACACACACACACACACACACCATTCTTACAAATAAATCTGTAGATTACAGCAGAGGTGAATGCTGGCCACCCATGCTTAACAATGATATGCTGCCCATTCAAGGTCGCAGTTGACACACACATTCACAAAGGCACACACCTGCAGGTACCAGAGATAGAATTATACAACCACTGGTGCTCATACACACACAAGTGAGGTTCCAACCCCGACTCATAAATCAGGACGGCTGGAGTGCTGGCATTTAAAAGGCCCTGTTCACATAAATATGCAGCTTTTATTAGAAGCACTGTTCTGCAGGTCAGAGAGGGGAGACCACGGGTTACAAGAGGAAAATGAATATGGTACACCTCGCTCTTCATATTTATACATCTGATCCCACTCTCCTCTTCTATAGCTACTTAAAAAAACCCAAAAAAACTTTGTCTAACCTCGCTGACCTCAACCACACAGAGAGATATTTGATCGAGAGCTGCACAGAAAGACAAAGAGACGTAAGCGAGACCCAAAAAAAATATCTTGGCTCGGCTGAGGTCAAAATTTAAACTTCTATTTTCTGAGCCACTTTTGGATTGTTGCAGTTTGTGACGCGGCACCTTAAAATACCGCTTGTCATATCTCAGAAAAGGAAATTACCTTGAATCCCATCGCCTTCATTAAGGTGAAATCAAATTAGGCTTCCAATATTGCAGCCAAGCGAGAGAGAGAGAGAGAGAGAGAGAGAGAGGGAGAGAGGGAGGGAGTTTCATATCAGCTGGTGTTAACTAGAGTGACAGTGTGAGGGCGAAGGGGTTCGACTTGTCTTGAGTAAATGACTCTCATTCTAGTTCCTGGGGTCTTCTCTGTCTCCCTGTGTGTGTTTCTGAAATGACCACACAGTAATAACCAGCAAGGTTAATTGACCGCAAGCAGAGCACTTGTTCCTCCAAATGGACACCGGGGGTTAAGGTCTCCCTCCCACTCCCTGTCCTGACCTACACAAGATATCATTATCGGTCCTCTCTCTCTCTCTATCTACGTATTTTCCCTTTGTGTATTTGTCTAAAGACAGACAGAAACAGAGACGGACGCCACCTCGGAGAACCTCTGTGATATCTTATTAACCCGGCACTGTATTGCGTTGTATTGGAGTTACACATGCGGTTGTTGTTGGGGTGACTCAGGCGAGCAGGAAATAGCCTGGAGCGACGCTGCACAGAGACACTATTGGACGAAAATACAGAAATAGACCGAAATAATACACAAAAACATATTCAACGGAGGGCAGTATCATCTTTTCTGTTGATATATTACTGTATATGGGGCAGGCTGGGAGAACACATCTCAGACTGAGCACGGGGACACCTCAGGGATCAGTTCTCAGTGCTCCTCCGGTGTCCCCATCAGAGAGTGTGATCAATGTGACTCCAGAGGGGAAGCGACCCAGCTGATGTTGTGTTGCAGTCTCAACAATCGATGGCCCGGCTGTCCTGACCACAGTTGGGACAATCATTTGAAAATGCTCTAAATGGAGGGGTCAGGGGGGGTTAACGTTGACTCCGTAGTCCAGAAGGCCCAACTCATCATCTGCTCTGCTGAGAGAACCATCAGCTTTAACCTCCACCCAGTGAGCCATTTATCCACTTACAGGACCAGGAAGCAAGCGGCCGAGATCATCGGTGACTCATCATCTGACCTTGGCCACAGACTGTCCCCTCCAGTTCATGAACAGATATACACACGCACACACACACAGTCTTCATGGACTCATTCGTGCATCTATCTATCTATCTATCTGTCTATCTGTCTATCTGTCTATCTGTCTGTCTGTCTGTCTGTCTGTCTGTCTGTCTGTCTGTCTGTCTGTCTGTCTATCTGTCTGTCTGTCTGTCTGTCTGTCTATCTATTAGTAGTGTTCATTACTTTTTTGAGCTGAGCTGTTGAAGATATATATACAGTATATATATATATATATATATGTATATATTCTTTTGGACTTTATTATTTCATCTTCTTATATATTATTGTTGTTGCATAGTTTCATAGCTTTGACTCAGTTTAATATTTTCACCTTTGTATCTTACCATCCTTATAATAAATGCCTTCAGATTCTGCTCATTCAAATTCGAAGTTGAATCCTAAGTTCAAGAAAATTGATGGTTATGTCTCCAATTCATGCTTAGTACATTAGATCTGTGTATATGTGTGTGTGTGTGTGTGTGTTTGCCCATGTGTATTTCATGAATTGGTAGACTTGCTATTAATGGTACCAAAGTGACAGTTCCAACCTGTCCACCTGTGTGCTTTAGGGTGTAATTGGAAGCAATAACCAGACAACTTGGGGACTTTTTTAAGGCAACACACACTTCCCACTTAGTGCTTGCAACTGTGAGTGAAATGATGTGAAATCCTTTGGCAGGAGGTTACCGGGAAATTGCATCAACCTGAGTTTTTATCTCGCTGTTTGTTTTGCACCACTGCTGTTTTGCTGCACCAATGAAAGCAAAAACCCCCCAAAAAACACTGTCAGCTTATCACCATGTAAGCACTTATAGGATATGATGATTTTCCAAAACATCTGTTTCACATTACATGATGCGAAGACCAACACAGAGCTGTGACATACATCATGACTAAAAAGATCCCTTCTCCTACTGTGATGATGAGGAGACATAGGATGAAGCTGCTGTTTACTGCCCCTTAAATGCAACTTTACGAGCACCAACGATTCTGATTCTGGGTTTGAATCCCAGAACAGGCAATATTGGGGTTAAAATGACAAATAATTCCAATGTTTACCACTGGAGAGGGCCAGATAAAACTATGATCACTTTTTGGACATATTTGGATTGGAATTGGCAGCCACGCTTGTTATTGAAAGGATTGTTGGACTGCTAACTTCAAACATATTACTCATGTTTCGCTGTGTTTAACTCCCAGTTATTACGTTGAACTGTTTCTTAAATTATCGTTCTTGTGGAGGTTTCCCGGGCGGAATATTGTGCGTACAAAAATAATGCATCACAATTTGTCTGTCCATTTCCACAATTATCAAACATAGCATGTTTACCTTTTGTCGTCAGTGTTGTTATTTTTGGGTTTGTTCTCAAGATGAAAATGACCAAAAATGGAGAAAAAATGTGAGTCCCCCATTAAAGGCAATCATATATTGCATTAAAAAAAGAGTCAGAAAGTGCACTTCTTGTACTCTAATAGACTGGCGTGTGTTGGTGTGTGTAGTTGTATGCACTTATGTCTCCCACTGTTTTGCTCAGTTAGCATCAGCCGCTAATCATGGCAAATAAAAGATGGCAGGGAGGCTCGATTGGCATAAGTTGGCATTAAGCAAGTGCATTAGCAAGTGTTGTACAATTATTTTAATGATGTAAATTGGGCTGAGATTTTCCCCTGTGCAGGAAGTGAATGGGAGAAATGTAACAATGATTATGATTAGGCAGCTAATTATAGCATCAGCTCAATGCTGCACATACACCTAGGCAGGGCAGCTTGGCGTGTTCACTGATTGCAGTGTTTTGATTTGTGCCTGTGTGTGTGGCAGTGTGTGTGACAAGAGTTTGACAGCTCTTGTGAGTGAATTAATTGATTCTGTGATTGAGTGACATCCCCTGTGGTACTTTCGATCCGTTATTCAGACCATGTCTGATTTGAAAAGAGTAGATACAGATGTGACACACAATATGTCACGGAATTTGTTTCACAATATGAATAATCGTGAATTACAGGTCAGTGAATCGCCCTCTCACTAACGACCTCACTAGTAACAGATCTAGTTTTGCTAAATTAAAAGACGGACTCACTGGGTGCGCTACTTGTTAGATTAGTTCATGACATGTTGATGACACAATGTGAAGTGATGTCTTTAAGAACAATCCTGAACCTGAACACACTTTTGCCAGTTTGTTTAACAAAGAGTGGGTGGGGAAGAGAACCCTTCAGTGAGCTGTCCATGGTGCTGAAAGAATCTACTCGGTCTGCCGTTATATTTACTAATCTTGCTGGTAATAAGGCAGACTATTATTATTATTATTATTATTATTATTATTATTATTATTATTATTATTATTATTATTATTATTATTATTATCATTAGCTGAGGATTGTGTGGAGGCCTTTTTCCAGAGCAGCATATGAAGTATTTCATCAGTTGAAATCATCCTCAGTGTGTTGACATTCCATTTTATGGACCAATTTATGATAAAGTATGGAGCTGCAAATCATGCTCAGACTGAAACCACATATAATAAGAAAATATTATCTGATTATTATGAGTTTCTAAAGTAACAATTTTGAGGTGTTATGTCAAAATTATGTCTTTCCAAAGTCAAAAAATTTATGAGTTTGATTTTTTTTTTCTGAAATAGGCTTCCACAGGATTGTCTCTGTTATAATATCAAAAACCGAAGAAACCGAGAAACATCAAACCTTTACTTAGAGACAGGCTTAGTAGAGTATTTGGGTTTGTGGGGCTTTAGTTTTCTGTCACTGTTATCCTTAGAGGACCACTCCACTGCAGCCTGGACAGCCTGGACTCACGCCCGTCCAGGCCTCTTTTCTGATGGAAAAAGGCCCCTCTAAGTAATGTTGGGATGCTGAGGGGGTGTCAACTTCATGAAGGGAGGAAGTCACAGCTGCTTTTCATGGCTTGTGCTCATCAGACAGTGTGGTGTGATGGCTGTAGGTGATACAGGTACTCTTTGGCTGTAGAGGTTCTCAGGTTGTTTTCCAGTTGATATAGCTGCTGTCAGCTTCATGCAGTTAAGCTAAAACTGTTCTAGAGAATTAAACAGTGGATGTTGTAAAAACACTCACTTTTAGATAAGGCAGGGGATTTCTGTGCTATATGCCATAAAATCCTTGGTGGTGTCTGTTGATGGGTGTAGAGAAAAGACTGCTGAAGGTAGAGTGGGTGCATTGAACTTTTACCCTGAAAAGACATTGCTTTGTGCTCTTGCATCTTTATTGGAAGACTTTCCATTGAGGATACTTTTTCTGAGGTGACAGTTTTACTCCCAAGACACAGTATCACATAAAGTCTGGAATGGCTCAATGTCTTGATAAGAAAATTTTCCACATTGTCTCGCAGGCCATTGTTTGCATGTTGACCACGTTATAAAAAATACAGACAGGGCAGTTTGCTGGTTGAACATTGCCGTTCTTCTGAGTAGGATTTTGATGTTTTGAATTTAATGGACGCACGTTATGATTATTAAAAAGTACAATTAGAGACTGGGGCTTCAGTGATTCCCTCCATGTCCTTTGACTGCTCATTACATTTTTTGAACCTGACAGGAAGTGATATTTTTGAAAGTATTAGTTCCTACATGCAGGCAGTGGGAATTCATTTAATTTCTGTATATAATTTAACATACATTCAGTGAAATACCTAATTAAACATGAAATAGTTATCACAGAAAAAAAAATGTCATAATAAAGTGTTATGATCTGTTAGATCCCCAATCATTCTAGATGAACAACAACAATTATAATCTTATCTAATATAATCCAAAGGCTCAAAACAGAATGAGATTTTGTTGAAAGTTTATTGCAACTTTCTCTTGCAGGATCTTATTTGAACTTCCAAGCAGACATGCAGGTCCATCCCATAATATGCCAGGCCAACATCTCTATCAACAACTGATTCTTCCTAAAAGGGTGATGTACTTCTTTGGCCCGTGTGCCAAGGAGGGCAGAGGGCCACACAGTCAATTACAGTCGAAAGCAGTAAGTTTGGATGGAATAAAAACTGAAACGAGTCCCCTTTTGTACAGAGCACAGAGCCAAGTGAGCTCTGCTTTGTTTTTGTTTTGTTTTTTAATCTGCTTAAATGCTCCAAGATTGTTGAGGGTTGAGTGATGTGTTGCATACAGTGTTCTTTTAATTGTGCATGTTTTGTTGTACACACTGCTCTGCTTCATGCTATATTAGCCTGCCGTGAAGCTGTAACTGTGAAACCGTACTTAATGTCAAAATAGTCTCTGTTTTTGAAGTGTTCAGTTTTGGTACATATGTGAGCTTGTTTATCATGTGGGCAACAGTGAAATCCTTGTCCTTATTTCGTCAGATGTCGGATAGGTAGGACTGAACCAGATCGGTGCTGTTCATGATGTGCCATGATATCTTGTCCTGTGGTTAATTAAAATAGAGTGACTGAATATTATAAGACACATAATAATCCAGCAGGACATGGGAAGATTCAATCCTGGGAGCAGGTCTGTTATTGGCAGGTTATTTCGGGCCGTGCCCATTTGAAATCAGTGTTGGGTCATCCCTGTATTTAACAAAGCCAGTGTGCTTTCAACACTATTAGCACACTGTACATGTTGGTCATATTGAGGAAAAACTTTTGTGTGGTTGCTATGATTATATCAGCGGCTATAATGACCCATAGAGAATGCTATGCTATCCGTTGATTGTTGGCTGTTGGCACATAACCAACTACTATTTTGGCATTCTCATCGTGTGGAATGTACACGGTCGTAACAATAACAGCAGTAACTCATGTGGTTGGTAAAAGGGCCGTCACTTTAGCCATATATATCACTTATCTTAGAACAAAGGGAATCAATCATATGTACAGCAGTTATTTTGGTAAATATATGCACAGCTGCTACTTTCTACCCACATGTATGCAGAGAAAGTCAGATGAGGGCTGGGAAGACGGCCAAGGATCCAGCAGAGAGGAAACAAATAGAGGTGAAAATGTACAGGGAATGGCATAAACGTAAAGGGGAGAAAGGAATTTGAGGAAAACGAGTTTCATTTGGTTGTTTCTTGCATCGTTTGAGTGGATTAGATTGGATTGGATTGGATGAGGTGAGATGAGGTTGTGTTGGGTTAGGTTAGATTAGATTAGATTAGATTAGATTAGATTAGATTAGATTAGATTAGATTAGACTAGATTAGATTAGATTAGATTTAACTTTATTGTGACTGTATAGGGTACATGTACGGGGGCCAATGAAATGCAGTTATGAGGTGAGATGAGATGATTAATGATCCCAACACCCGGGAAATTCCCATAACACAGAAGCTCAAAAAACTTATGAGGGTCTTAGCGCATATTCAAAAGTATGACGTATTAAAAAAAGGATACACATAAATAGTATAAGAGGAATATCTATATCACTGTTAATGTACAGCTATGGGTATGGTAGTAAAGTGGCAGTGCGGGGCCGCAAATGAGATGTAAGGTAAGGTATGACAGTGGGTGATGATGGGTTTTATGGCAGTAAAGTGCAAATGACAGTAATGTTAAGATGTGAAATGAGGAGGTTAGTGCCGTACTGTGGCGTTCAGGAAATTGATAGCTGAGAGAAACCAGCAGGTGGCGTTCTGTAACTCCTCGCTGATGGCTGGAGTAAGCGCAGCTGATACAGTATATAGGCTGTATATCCATCAGGAAACGTTTACAACACACAGATATGGACACGGAGGCTGAGAAGATCCAGCGGATAGACAGCTGAGGATGAAAAAGTCAATTTTTAGAATAATTTCATAAAGATCCTGTGGAATTTCAGACCAAGGCACCTCAAACCTCCAATATCTTTCATCTCTAATGTCAACAAGCGACCCGATAGCATCTGAAGAAATAACTTGGCCTATTTTGCCCCTCCTTTTTATGCGTACTCTTCACACACTTACGCACAGGGTCGGCATGGGATAATTGCTCATCTGTGAGAGAACCAAATTAGCTGACCCCATAAAACAATACAAGTGTCACACTGTGCCGTGGAAGGAATTAGTCTCCTGAAATGAGTTTTTATTTTAGGTTTCATCCAATATTCATGAAATGACTTATATGCCATTAGTGACTGTCCCATGTCATGGGGTCATGATGAGGTCAGGCTTAATTAAGTAGAGGAGGAGCGGTATATTGATGTCAGGGGTCAGTCTAAAGACAGATCAGTCA
The DNA here is from genome assembly GCA_900303265.1 of Brotula barbata. NCBI lineage: Eukaryota > Metazoa > Chordata > Actinopteri > Ophidiiformes > Ophidiidae > Brotula > Brotula barbata. The sequence goes on along the minus strand of OMNV01008270.1, from coordinate 35,046 downwards.
ACACTACGACATCAGTGGTTGAAAGATGCTGACTAAACTTTGGTTGCATTAGGTACAAGAGGCCAAACTCTAATGACTCACTGCTTATGTCGACCTGCAACACAAAATGTAATTTACACAAGAAGGCAACACTCGATGAAGACTTGAGTCTCGACTAACATCGAGACTCAAGCACACGCATCATCTTGCACGGGTTGATGAAGTACCTCAGTTATACTTGAAGTACACATATCTTATTCAAAAATGACTGCAATAGCAGAAAACAAACTTATTTAGCTGCTGATGTTATTGTTTGGCAATCAGAAGTATTTTATGCATAATAAGTACTTAAGTATAGACAATATTTCTGTTCCCCTTAGTGTCAGTTTTACCCCAGATGAATGAAATGATAATCCTGTCCAACGCTATTCATACTGCACTTCTATACAGCAAGAGTAGAAGAACAAAGTCTCCTATAGCAGTGTGTAAGTACTGCAGTGAAGTATTTTTACTTAGTTACTTTAAACCACTGACTGGGGATGAAGGCCTGGGATCGTCCATACAAACCTCCTGTGCCACTTAAATAATTAATACACCTGATTTGATGGTGTTAATCAAACTATTAATACAATTAGTCATTCTCTTCAATAACATCCTTATATGTATTATCTGTTTTATGGGGAAATAAACCAAATACTCATCTGTAATGGTGGGAAGTTTCATTGTAAATATGATCTAAAATATGAGCCATACCAGCAGCTGGTGTGACAGTTATATTTAGTAGTGTATATTTAGTTGGTGTATTTATATCTCTCCACAAAATGATGAGCCTCCGCAGTATTCTTCAGTGTTTGTCTCTAGTACTAAACGGACCCAGCAGTGAATCTGTGTTTGTATGGTAACAGTGTGTGTGTGTTGTTTGGCCAGGAAATGTCTATCAAACAGCTGAGATCACACTGTACAAGTGTACAAGCGATAATACCCGTATTTTATTATTCCCACCCAATCACACAAACTAATACAAAAACATCTTCAATGCGAGTGTGTGTGTGTGTCTGTGTGTTCGTGATTGAAATATTTCAAGAAATGAACATCAACAGCATATTTTCTCCAATGGTGCTATGATTGAAAACCTGTTTAGCTCATCTAACTGCACATTCAGTGCAGAAACAGAAAATGCGATTCTCTGCATATTTGCATGAACTGCTGCCCTTTTGCATTCGGCCTCTTGTCCTATTCTCTTTATAAAACCTTATAAAGAACACCTTGGTAACTAGCTGGCTGAAATCACAGTGGAGTTTTGTGTGGAATTATGTGATTCTCTTATATTAGACTGCAATAAATAAGCACTGCTGCATGGGAAATATGACATAAACAGCACGTGTTCTTATTCTTATTAATGTATTCAGGTATCTACTGTATATCAAATCACACATTAAATAACATACTTTTTCACCTGTGGGGCTTTGGAGCAGACTGACTCCATAATAAAGACAGGGGTCGATATTGAAGCATACTGGACCGAAAACTGGAGACCGGGAGGAGAAAAGCTGAGGGATTTATGGCGTTACAGGATGGGGAGGATGAATGATGCAGGGATGGTAATTGGGGCAATGTGTGAATAAAAGCTTTTCTACCTACAGTTGCTGGCCACAAGAGAGGCAGAGAGAGAGAGAGAGAGAGAGAGAGAGGGAGAGAGAGAGATGGTATTCTCTGTCTATAACCAGAGGGGGCATTGGTTGATGGGTCTATTAGCTCATGATCACGGTACCAATTCTGCCAATGTGACTTATACACACGTAAAACACACACACACACACACACACACCCTCAGACACACCCATACTTTTGGAAGGTCAGCCGTTGATGCTCCTAGCAAAAGTACTGAATCGATGTGTAATTGTACCGACTCATGGATGATCTAAAAGTGCATATGTTTGATTGGAAAGACCCACTCTTCCAGTTTTTTTTGCAATAATTTCAGCAGAGTCATATTTGTTTGAGCGTGAGAACAGCAAGGTCACTATATTGATAGTTTTGTCCTCAGAAAGACTTTGAACAATGAATTCAATCCAATATTGGTTTAAAAATGAAAGCGGTTGTGAAGCAATGGGAGAACACAGAGTTTCTGTCTAAACTAAATCAATCATACATCCCCACACGTTTCACCAACCGTGTCTGTGGACATCTGTGTGTGTGTCTGTGTGTATGTTGAGTAGCATTATTCAAATGCATACGTATTATTGTAAGCATCAGCTTGTTATAGCTGAGTGTGTTTATGCATCCAGCAACGTGTCATAACAATAACGTCAAGGTTGACAAAAAGTGTACTCGCCGATGCAGATGTGCAGATGTGCTCAGAGCAGTCTTTCTTTTCCAAAAAGGAGAACATAAAATCCCCATTTGCCACGAAAATTGACGATTTGTGCTTCTACTACCGAGTCTATGGGAGTAGTATTATTTTATTTATTTTGCACATTGGCTGAGGAGAAATACGTCCTTAGTAATATCCAGTTACTACTGACTTGTCCCCATCGATATATTTAACGATCTTAAATTAAATACTCAATGGCCTTTTTAACGATTTAAAGAGTGATAGCAGGAGTTATGCTTTGATTTGTGCCGATCTCACTGAGAGCCAAACTCCATTCTAGAATTTACTTTCTTGGTGATCAGCAGCAATAACACACAAATATTTCCCAAACTTTTAATCCAGCAATCTGTGATGGAAACAATTAGTGGTTCAATGATTAAGATGTCACAAAAAAAAAGAAAGAATAGAAGTGAACAATGGATTTAGATATGAATTAATTGCAGGTACAAGGAAGTGTTCATTTGCCAACAGTGGGCATTTATGGACTTATGAGTCATTATAACATGGACTTTGGCTCGAAGCAAAAATGGAAGTTTATGGTTGGACAGTAACAGCGACAATGACAAATGTTTCCCCACAGCAGAGGACACACACAAAGTGTAAATTTAAGCTTCTTTTTCGAATAGCCCTTGTTTGTCGATGGAGTTCAGACATTGAGGAGGCGAGAATCGCTGAAAACGTCATCTTTGTTGGCTGCCATGCTGGTGATTCTCTGTAAGAGCTGCTTCATGAGAAATCCATCTCCATGAGTGTAGCACTTCTCACATAACACACGCTCTCTGCTCGTCAGTGTTGAATTTTAATGTCTTTATGCTTTGTAAAGCGTTTGAATTATCTTTGTGTTGCATCATCCATCCATCCATTATATATATATATATATATATATACATATATATACAGTATATATATCCATTCTATATATACAGATTATGCATGTCAGGGTTGTGTGGGGGTGGAGTCTATCCCAGCAGTCAGTAGGCAAAAGATAGGGTTCAGCCCGAAGAGGTCGGCAGTCCATCACAGGACTGACACATAGTCCCACTCCCATTCACACCTATAGGTAATTTAGATACTCCATTTCACCCCAGCTGCATGTTTTTAGCAGTGGGAGGAAACCCACAGAGACACGGGGAGAACACGCAAACTACAGGACCACAGTCTGCCGGGATTCGAACCCTCGGCCGTCTGGCTGCGAGGCAACGTGCCGCTGTGCTGCCCCGTGTCCGATCAACGTGACTGAGTTTCTGTCTGACGGTCGTTCGGCCGGGTGTGCAGCCCCAGCACCCTGACTTCCTGCGGACGTGGCATCATAAATGTCTGCTCCGTTTAATGCAGGTATAGTTCATTTTAATGTCTCATTCACATCATTTGATGTTATAAAATGCTTCCATTGAGTCAGCGCTTCATTGCCGCATGCTGTGTTTCTTTACAAGCTCGGTCTTAAAACGAAAAAACTGCACTTCCTGTCATAAATCTGCGCGGGCCTCTCTGATGCGGTCCAACTCATTTTTGTTTCTTTACTCATGTTACCTCCACCAAACTGCTAACTTGCCATTAATCAGGATTTTAAAGTTCGCCGTCTTGCCGCCAACTTGTTTGGATGTTGGTGCGGGTGTTATATTTTAGGCTGCTTTATATTTTAGTATCTGAGAATCAATAACCCTGTGGGCTTACAAAAACCTTCCTCTTTACCGGCAGCGTTCAGAGCAGATAACGTCCGACCCCATCTTCTTTCATCCTCCTCTCTCTTCCCTCCTTTCCTTCTCTGCCTCCTCCAGCCTCTCTCACCTCCCTTTGCCCATTTCTGCCACCTCATACGTGTTTCCACTTGTTACATTCACTCTTTCCGCCCGGACGTCACCTTTTTTTGACCTTGATTGTTGTCTGCCCTCACACTATCTCCTCTATATTTTTTATTTCTTTGTCCCTTCCCTTCTCTCTAATTCTATCAGTTTTAACCCATCACACACTCTATCACCACGTCACCCTTGTTCTATGTGAACTCCCCTTGGACACAAGGGATGGGAAGGGAAGAACATTACTCATGAGTGTGATCATTGCAGTAACCAGCACAGATGATGATAACAAGATCCAGATCCAGATCCTGTTCTCATGACTGAGGTGATGGAGGTGATGGTCATGAAACAAATCTTTTCTGTTTTAAAGTCGACTTTGTCACTCCAAGACCTCTCCTCAGAGGTTAAAGCAGACACCAAATATTGACTTTAGCTAAGCAACAGTAATATTCACTCCACCCTCATTCATTTCCCTTCACACACCCTGAGGGGAAATGTATCCCTTGATTTCCTCCTCGTGTGTTTCCTCCTTTTTCCTTACATTTTAAGGGTTTTTTTTCAGAACTTTGGGCTGTGTTGAGAATGGGTTGGTTTATATACACACACACACACACATTAAAAAACATGTCTGACTATGCCTGGCGTGTCATGAGTGTGTGGCTCCGGAGGTTTCCATTAGGAGGTGATAGGATTGGAAATGAATACGACTTCACTTAAAATTTTGCTTCTGTATTTTGATTTGCATCCACTCGCTCTGTGTTGTCAGGTTAGACGAGTAATGCATGATGGCTTTAAATTGGTTTCATGACCTGAATAAACATGCGTGGACCACACTGCATCATGCAAACACACACACACACACATGGCAAAAGGCAGTATGCAAATATGAATCCATTCACCGTGTCAAAGACCAAACTGATTTTAAAATGAGTTTTTACCGCAACAAATTGGAAGTCAGCATCAGGAAGCATTTCGGTCATGAATGTGTGAGCATGTGTGTGTGTTGGGGGACAGATGATGAGTTTGTGTGCATCATTTAACCAACAGTGAATCGCTTTGATCTAAACTAAAGTCACTGTGTCAACATCAAAAATGATTCAAAAGGAAAAGAATCTTTCTCTCTGTCTCTCTCTCTCTCTCAAACAAATACACACACACACACAGATCCTGGCGCACATCGTGTCTTCCCAGGAGATTCCCGTTTGTCACAGCCCAAAAGTCACGTTCAACATTTTTCAATTTGTGATGCAACAGCAGGAAAGCAAATAAATTGTTGAGAGATCAATTTAATATGCTCTGCACACCCACAAATGAGGATTAAAAAAAACAGATATTATTACAATTTTTTTTAATATACACATTAAAATCATTTTTTTTCTTCTTCAGACAGTATGCTCTATAATAACCAGGGACTCTATCCCATCTGCCTGCTCATCTATTTCCGTGTATCATTCCTCACTTCACCTCTGCGTCATAACAGCAATTACATCCACCTACATGGTGAAGAATTCTTACTGTACGAGGAGACAGGCAGAGAAGACAGACAGACAGAGAGAGAGAGAGAGAAAGAGAGAGAGGGGGACAAATGGGATGGATCTGAGCCCACTGGAATCACACACACGTAAAGAGAGAGAGAGAGAGGGAAGCAGAGAAAATGAATAAGAACACAAACAACTCTCCTTCCGCTCTTTCTTTTCCTTCAATCTCATATATAAATGCGACCATTTCTTTCCCCATACAAAACCCCATAGGCAATTCAAAGAAAGTAGGCCAAAATGAAATATGGCTGCAATATAAAAACAACACTTCAGACACACAGCGGCCAGATCCTTCTGTGTGCACAGGAGTGTGCGTTTGTGTGCGAACAAGTGAGGAGGAGAGTGTGTGTTTGGGGTAGGTATGGGTGCAATGGGACACTAAATGGGTCACAAGGCACTTGAGTGTTTTATTAAGATTGAATTGAAAGCAGGATTTCAATGAGATCATGCACCGCTGAGATGGCTCTATAATCTATCATCCTATATCTTCCCCTTTCTCTCGCTCCCACGCGCATACACACACCCAAAATCCACTTCACTGTCATCGCGCCACACTCACACTCCGCTGACCTTTTAACCACGAGCACACTGTAAGCATTAACGGGCCAAATCCCTGGTAATCTAGCTGTCAGTGAGATTGAGATACACTGAGCGTGGACCTAACAAATAATATGGACTGCAAAGTGAAGTCTGACCTAAATATCCAGCCTGGCATTAGTACGGAATAACAGTGACAGTTGATTTAGTGGTATTACTGTATGACACGGGTGATTAAATGGAGAGGAAGACAACCATAATAGGCGACTTTTGGTGAGAACGATGGCTCAGAGACGTACAGCTGTGTCTGTCATCCTTAAGTGGAAGCTGAAAGGTTTAGTTTGAGGTCTTTGTTCCCTTGAAATAAAGTGGACATATTCATCGGAGATTAAAATAATTCAAAAAAAGAATCCAAAAAGGGAGGAAATATGAATTAGTTTTGATCATTGAGTACATGTTAAGGGAAATTGTTTCGTTTTTTTTTAAAGGATTTTGAATACACATAATTGGCTTTTTTGCAGTAGTATTCTATTAATGATTGAGCATACCTGATTATATACATTCATAAAATCTAAGATTTATGGATTTATGGTATTCTAAAATTCATATATTATACTAACTCTTGTTTTTTTTTTACCTGTTCCTAAAATCATGCTTGTTTTGTATGGTCCTGTTGAATATTTTATAACCTTTTATATGCTGATCACAGAGCCGTGGAACTTGAATAAGACGTCTGTTATTAAATGTGAAGCTATGCCATTTTAAAGTCCCATAAAAATGTTTTTATTTAAGATTATTTTATACAGATTTCCCCAGATAATTTCATATCTTTGGAAAGGTTAAGCATTCGTCAGAAATTAACGTAAAATACAGAGTTTGTATGATGGACTTTAGGTGGTTACACAACAACAATGTAGCAGGACTGGCGTCACTGTAGCGCAGTACTTTGGTTTCTCCTCACGCTGGAGCCTTTATCCCTTAATGTTTAGGTCTGGGTTTTAGTTTTGACACCTGTGGGCCACCATAGATTCATTTATGTTTTATTACGTTTGCAGCTAGCTGGGCTATCGGCTATCGTGCTCTCTATCGTGAGGCACTGGGAACTGTGAGGCTTGTGTTTCGGTCAGATTCACGATACGGCCTATAAATGATATTGCGATAATAGGCAATATCACGATACACGATATATATTGCAATATTGTGAAATCCGTGCTTTCTGTCGGAACGATTTTTAACTCGCATGCAAAAAGGGGCAAATCACAACCAAGTTAAATTTAACAAAACGCTGCCATACTGCTTTGAAAAATGTACTTTAAATGTTGAGGATGTTCTCTCCCCTTCATTTAATTATTTATTTTATTGATTTCCTTTCTCTATATGCCACTTTTATTTTTAACCTATTTCCTTAATTTCCTTACATTTTCCTGTTCTTTGACAGTTTGCTTTCATTAGAGGTCACACTGTCTTCACCACAAGGGCGTTTGCCACCTTAGGTAAACACACACACACACATCCGTGAGCGTGTGCTCAACAGAGCGTATTTAAGAACTTGTTGTGATGTATTTGTTTACCGCATTCCACCCAGAATGAACCATGATATATCGAGTATATTGGATATATAATGGGCGTTGTGTTTGATAACTGACCAAGGTCAATATTGATTTATGTATTTCAGCTTCTATTTATTTTATTAATTCATTTTTCACACCACATTTTAAGTGTCATACCTCATTTCTGCTGATGTTTGAGAGCAGCACGACGCCTTAATAAAGACAGGAAGGAATCTCTGGTCTCACCACAAAATCAAAACCAGTGTCTCGTGTCCTCCCTTTCCATCCTGAAGACTCCTGCAAAACACAACGCCGACAGAGAGAGGGCACATGTTTTATAATTTATGATCACAGCTCAAAAAGACGTACAACCGTGATGGAACCCAAACGGCTCCAAGCAGCTGTTTGTTCATTATGTTTGCACGCAGGTTAAAAATTGGATTCTACTCCAATTAAACCCTCATATGGACTTTTTCAATCAAATTTCCGCCTAATTTGGTGTTGTGAGAATAACAGAATCAAATCATGTGTAAGTATGTCCAGCAAAGGAGCCTTTGTCAGCAAGCATCAGCAAATTCTACATTTCCTCTTGTCAGTTTTTTTCCTTATAAGCCAATTAAGCAATGAGCCTGGTGCAGAATACTGAGAAAACATCAGAATCACATGAGCACAACCAATCAACAATTCATCTCTTATTACCATTGCTAATATACTCACTTTCTGTTGTAATAATTCAGAAATATTCGCTCTTGTTTCAGTATTGATTCCATCCTATGCATCTTGGTCAGCATCATCACCGCTCTCACTCCGTCTCCGTGCCTCTTGACCTTGGCTCTCCTCCTTTGGCAATGCATTTGCAGAGTTAACCAGTTAGAGCGTTGTGTTGTGAAATCAGTTAACTGGCTGTTCCACATTCCTCCCTCCCTCCCTCTGTTTTCTCAAATGACCAGCTTTTAAGTAACCACCCATCCCCAGGCTCTTCCTCCCTTCTATCTATCTCTCTTCTTCCAATTACAGAGGCTTAGGTCAGTGAAGGACAAGTACTCTATTAGCAGTGAAGGCGAAAGGGACAGGAGACTCTCCACAGGTTCATTTCGTGTACGTTTGCACATGAGAGGAAGCGTTAATATTTAAGTGCATGTCCCCATGTGAGTACATTTGTCAGACACATGTCCACATTGTTACTGTCTAATTAGTGCTGTAATGTCCGGGGATGGGGGGGACACGGAAATCTAAGAATTCCAGTCGGGGTTCATATTGGTTGGACCACTATCAGTGCAGGTCAGGTCCAGCATGATACACACGTTTAAATATGACGATGAAATGTAAATGAAGGACATTTAATGAATATGAAGCCGTTTATGACCATTTAATTATTGAACTAGTAATAATAATTATTATAATAATTCGTATATTATTATAATTATTGTTATTATTATTACTATTATTTATATTATGATCATATAAGAAATAACTTTTCAATGTATTTTCTTGTAAACACGGCTGAACTCCAACCACGTGACTAAGAGTGGAGGACAGCTCTGCCCGAAGCCCCGCCCTCTTCATCCCATTCATGCAGCGTCCCCGTTTACTCCCAGTGCTCAGCTGGATCTAAACACACTTGTACCGGCTGAAGGTAAGGTCTCCTCTGAGTCCTCCTCTGTGTCCTCCTCTGTGTCGTTATATTCTGTCTCATGTCCTGCATGTGTGTGTCTCATATGTTTGGTCATGTTGTGTGTTTCTCCTCGACGCGCTTCAAACTTTGTTCCGTCTGACTTTTTCCAAATAAAGCGGACGTCATAAACACAATAAAATCATATCAAAGTTCAAGGCTTCGCTGGAGAGCAACACTTCAAATCTTATTCTGGTTTATTATATTCTGTACAGTGCTGAAGATTTGTTGTTTTTTAGAGGTTGAGCTAATTCTGCGTTGTTTGGTTTATTCTCAGGGCAATATTAAGCATTTAAAGTCATAAATAATATGACATGTAGATGTATGTATGCATTTATTTCATTTCATTTATATGAAAACAAATTATTATTTGTATATTTGTATTTGTATAATAATATTATTAGTGGTAGTAGTAGTAGTAGTAGTACTATTGTGTTATTGAATTGAGTTTTGTTTCTTTGTTACGCCTGTGGTAGTTACATGTAATCTGAAGTTGGACAGTACCATCAGTAACTAATCAACCCGGACTCTGATCTTTGTACCAGTTCTCTGTACCAGAGACAGAATACACATTAAATATTTACCCATGGTTCTGTTTGAAATGGTTACATCATAATTGCGTGGATCTGTAAGCAGTATTTGAAGGTTGTGAAGTTTTGTGTGCTCATGTGCGTAAACTCTGCCCTTAGGATTATCCATGGCAACCGTCTCTCATTGGACACACTTCACCTTTCTCCTCCTTCTGCTGCATTTCCTCACTGTATCACTCGCCACAAAGGATGACCTTGTGGTCAGTACCACACGTGGACAAGTTCGCGGGATGCTGCTTTCTGTACCTGGGGGTCATGTAAGAGCATTTCTTGGAATTCCGTATGGAAAACCTCCTATCGGGAGTCTAAGATTCCGGGCTCCAGAGCCAGCGCAGGGATGGGAAGGAGTGAAGGATGTGACAAGTTTTTCAAATTCGTGTTACCAGTTGCCGGACACAAACTTTCCAGGTGAGACTATTTGCAAACATGGATGAACACATGTACGCGTATGAATATACTTATAACGAAGATAAGATAACGAATCAGGTACATGACATTCTTTGGAAATGGAGGATTAATTTTGTCATGCATACATCTGATCAAATACTCCCACTTTACCAAACAGCTTTCAAAATAAAAGCATAGAAAGTAGCTGACCATAGAGCACGCCAAGCATTGACTTCATTCTTCATAAATGAAGAAGCAGAATAGAATATCTGAGTAAATCAAGAGATTATGCAGAAATGTTACTTCTGCACACGTCTAATCGATGTAAGAAGAACCTAAAATCCCTAACATACATCTTTGACAGTTGTAATCTTGACTTAGGTAGATGATGGTCATTTGAGGACAGACTCAGGCTGCTTCATCATTCACACATTTTGTTTGGTAATATTACAGTGGGTCAGTAACATGGTGGGGGCAGGGCGGGGCAGGGGGAAGGGCTTATCCACATATCGATGCTAATTCACGAGAAGGATTAAAGTGATTCTGAGTAATATTTTCAAAGCGGTCATTTTGTCAATATATCTTGACAAAATGACTACATACCATACATACCACACACCATATAGACTGAATGAGACTCGGGCATGGACGTAATGCTATTTATAGATGCAACCACCTGTCAGGATTTGTATGCAACTGTAACCCAACACCAAGATCGCAGATCTGTTACAAATATAGAAATGACAACACATGCTGGATACGGGCAGAATGTGTTGGGGTATTAGGGTTAGGACTCTGTATTCAAGGGAAAACAAACTCAAAATATTTTTATGTACTCACCGACACACACAAGCCAACTTGGACTTACTGACACTCACTCTTTCTAGGGTTCAGTGGTGCAGAAATGTGGAACCCAAACACTCCTCTGAGTGAGGACTGTCTCTACCTAAACGTGTGGACCCCACTTGTCAACAAAACTCAGTCAAAACCCGAGCAGCTGGCCTCTGTCCTTGTTTGGATCTATGGAGGCGGCTTCATTGCAGGAACGTCCTCTCTGGACACGTATGACGGTCGCTTTCTGAGCCAATCCGAAGGCGTTGTTGTGGTGTCGATGAATTACAGGTAAAACTGAGGATTCCTGCTGAAGAACTTAAAAAAGAAAAAGAAAAGTTGATTATTTTTTCCCGCGTATCAATTTCCCAATTTTTTCCCTTGTGCTTGTCATTAATAGGCTTGGGGCTCTTGGTTTCCTTTCCCTTCCTGACAATAAAAATATCCACAACAATGTAGGACTGTTGGACCAACACTTGGCCATCCGCTGGGTGGCCAATAACATCGCTGCCTTTGGAGGTGACCCATCAAAGGTGCATCATAGCTCTACTATATCCTCAGTTTATACTGCTGATACTTTTGCTCTTATTAACTAAAAAAATGACTGCATATTGTTGATCTGTGAACAATATTCTGTGCATGTAATGTGCAATATTATTCCTTAATATCAGGTGCATGTTACCTTATCTTATCTTACCTTACCTTACCTTACCTTACCTTACCTTACCTTACCTTACCTTCTATTGTTTGCAGGTGACCCTGTTTGGAGAGAGTGCTGGGGCAGCATCAGTCGGTTACCAACTGATCTCCCCAGTCAGCCAAGGTCTTTTCCAAAGGGCTGTGATGCAGAGTGGGTCCCCACTTGCACCCTGGGCCAAAATAAGCAAGGAAGAAGCCTGGAATAGGTATGTTTCTGACTATATCGACAGTTATTGATTAACCAAATGTTTTGCCTGTTCGTTGTATTTGACACCATTGAATACTCTGCATTCCAACAGGTTTCAGGTTAGGAATATGCAGAGCTTGGTAATATCATCTGTAGTGGATGTAATTCTATTCCTCTAACTGTGAGTGATTGGATGAGCAAATTCAGCTGTATACAATGGGGAAAAAAAGGTGAAGTTTAGTCAACTAATAGCTATGAGATGAAGATAAAGTCCTGTCATCTTCAAGTGAAGGCAGAGAATCAGACACCTTTTAGATAGACTGTGTTTTGTTCTACTTCTTGTGGATGAAGACGAGAGGTGATTTTGGGAGGAGGCGGGGTAGAAATTACAGCCACATCAGGATGCTTAAGGCCCTGGTGCAGAGAGGGAAGAGCTTTCAGTGCTTTGGGACACATCCAACTGGGAGGAGACCCTGGGGCAGACCCGGGACACGCTGGAGAGATGATATCTCTTAGCTGGATGGGGATCCCCCGGGAAAGTTTGCAGGAAAGTGCTTAACACGCGTCGCTGATCAGGATTAAGTGACTTAGCAAATGGATGGATGAGTCACACAGACCCTGTGACACTCTGATATGAAAACAAGACAAGGTCTCAACCACCAGATACATGTGATGAAGTTCAGAATGTTTAACTTAATGCTTCAGAATATTAGCAAAACCACAGGGCGTACCATCCCTAACCCGCAGGATATTTGTGGGGCCGTGGGGATTTTCCAATAATCACCACCGTTCAAGTAGCACCATGTTGATCTCAAAGTTTGTAAACAAATGAAAAGTTGATCAAGAAAACTGAGATTTCAAAGAGGAATGGAGAGAGAAATGTGAATTTATTCCCCCAAAGTCCAGCATAAATCATAAATCAACATCTGTAAGCTACATTATACTTTATGGATGCTGATTTATTTGTTGATTTCTTTTTAAATTTAAATATATTTTTCCGTACAACGTAATTCAGCTTTTGGTTTATGTTTCCTGTTCTATGTCCATTTTCTCTCCCAGGTCCAGGATGCTGGCAAAGCTGCTGGGCTGCCCTCTGTCCCCATCAGTGAAACTTGAGCAGTGTCTCCACAAGGCTGATCCCAAGGAAATCACAACCAAGCAATTTGAAGTCGTCCTAGATCCAGGACTCATCTCTAATCCCTTTGTGCCTCATGATGATGGGTCCTTCTTGCCCGATAAACCAGAAGTAGGTGTGTGTGTGTTTATCAATACATACAGACAGCCTTTCTAATCAAACACGTTTCAGCCAAGACACCATGTGTTTACTTGCGAATCACCAAAGCGGCACTTTAATTATGGCAGAGTTCAAGAAAAATAGAGCGCAATTACCTTAAGTATCTTTCTCATTTAAGAGCATTTTAAAAGGTAATAAAGGAAAAAGAAAAGAAAAAAATTCTGTGCAAACACAAAATTATTTTTGGTCACAAATACAAGAAATTGTTTTCTTTTCATTTCTCTGCAGGTACTGCTGCAAACTGGGAAACTCCCAAAGATAGAGGTGTTATTTGGCCTAAATAAGGATGAAGGAACCTTCTTCTTAGTCTATGGATTGCCTGGATATTCTATTACCGGTCAGAGTCTGATTACCAGGCCAGATTTCCTTAATGGGGTGGCGAAAGTAATGAATGACGTCACTAATGTCACACGGGACGCGGCGATCTTCCAGTACACCGATTGGACGGATGAAAATGACGGGGCAAAGAATCGTGACGCGCTGGGTAGTCTGGTCGGAGACCAACTCATGAATTGTCCGTTGCTGGAGTTTGCTCAAAGGTAAAAAGCAACAAAGCGTTGCAGGTGTTTCTAATTGTGCTGACTCTAAAGGGTCTGCTGGGGTCAGCCTGACTTAAATTTTGCATCTGTCTACGTCAGCAGCTGTCTGTGGAAACTGTGAGGATCTCAGTGCACCATGCAAGATTTATTTTCCATGTCAGGTTGAAGTAGAAAAACAAAGGGGGAAAAGTGGTGATGGCAGGTTTTTCCATACTCAACTGACTCCAAACACCTCCAGGTGCTCTGGTTTCCTCCTATGGTCCAACCAGGAGGTCTTTAGGCAAACTCTTAAGTAGGCCTGAATTTGTCTGTCTTTGGATGATTGCCCTATGACAGACAGCCCCTATAAGTAAAGTTTATAGGTTATTATAGATTATACTTACTACACCTGTTGCTGCATAATATACCTATAAAATGTGTGTATAATGAATTTACAAAACCAAAATTCTGAGGGGATGTTGGTCTGGAATCTTGTCTCTGGAGAGACAGCCTATGAGGTCTGCAGATTAGATACAGGATTCAGGATTGAGGAAACAATGGGACTAAAACAAGGTTGGAATTCCACGTTTGATACAGTTCAATATATTCCCATGTCAGGATTATGGGTTAATGTGCAACAATTTCATTTTCAGGTATTCCGAGCGTGGAGGGAAAAGCTTCCTGTATTTGTTTGACCACCGCTCGTCGATCAACCCTTGGCCAGCGTGGATGGGTGTCATGCATGGCTACGAGATAGAGTTTGTTTTTGGAATGCCTCTGAATGCAACTCTGGGATACACAAAGAATGAAGTCAACATGACCAAGAAGTTTATGAAACACTGGGCCAACTTTGCCAGGACAGGGTATGAATTCACAATTTAATCAAGCCATAGGAGAGAGATAAGAGTGTCTTCATTTTTTCATGGGTTATTTTGTGGTAGGAATCCTCGACTTGAAGGAGACGACTGGCCCATGTTCACTCCCCAAAACCAAGAATATGTCACCTTGGACCACAGCCACCCAGTACAAAAGAAGATGCTGAAAGCTACGGAGTGCCACCTCTGGCACAAACTACTGCCAAAAATCCAGAAAGTCTCAGGTTTGAATTCACTCACACACTCTCACTCTCACACTCTGAACATTTTTGCAAAGAAAAAATACTTGAAATATAATGACAAAATTATTGGTCCTACGCAAAGTCCTTGATAACAGATTTTCCAGATGTAGAATTATGAACTGGACAGAATATGAAAATACAATCAGAGCGGCCAAGTATCAGAATGGACTGAATGAAAGGAAACAACTGACAAGAAGAGGTTGTTACCAAATTGCCGAATGAATAAATTGAGTTTGGTAATATTAGAATGGATTGCAGAATACCGAAAAAACACGCAGAAAAATGTCATGGAGGATTTCAAAAGAAAAAAAAACCCACACAAAAACAGTTTCCCATATATAGTCCAGTTTTGTGCTGAATGGATAAATAATATTTTGTGAATGCTTACAGTGATCTCTCTCTCTCTCCTCTCTCTCTCTCTCTCTCTCTCTCTCTCTTTCTGCAGATGATCTCCTATCTTGTGTTCGTGATGGTGGGATTACTCTCCGCTGTAGCCACACATTCATCCTCATTTTGCTGCTTATTACTATAATTTACTGAACACCGAAGAAAGCTCTGTTTGTTACACCTCAACCAGAGCAAAGAAATGAGTGAAGAGAAAGGGGCAATTAGACAAAAAAAAAAGAAAAAGTCTCTCACCTTCTGAGATATCTGGAGGTTTGTAAATGACTGAAAAGAAGAGAAAATAGATTTTTACGATTATGTGCAAACACGTCTCACCATGTGGGCCGATGGATTACTGTAATCTAAAATATGATATTTAACACTGCCCAAACCGCACTGAAAATAGACGGCAGCTGCAGCTAATTAACAATCTAATTGTTTATTTATGTCCACATGGCAACAGGTATGAACCGATCCGCCTCACTCATCGGGCACCATCTTCTCTCCCACACACACACACACACACACACACATAGAGGCAGAAAAAAATGAATGGACTGACGATGACATCACTGCATGGATTATCAGTGATCTGAATTAGATGCCTTAGTCATACCGTGCGTGATGAAATCTGCTCCAAGTCTTGCTCACAGCTCTCACAATGTGCCATTTCCCAGTTTTTAATCATGTTTCCGCCATATTTCCTCATGGCTCATAGTTGTTCAATGATATTTACTCTTGACATCGGCAATGTTTCAAAGTGATAGGATAAACATTGTCATCAAAAAAAGGTCAGGCTGTTGATATAAAAAGCCAATGAGATGTTTGAGACAAATAAAGTGTTTGTGGTTGAATAAACTTGCGTCCTGTTGAAAAGCCTCCGGTGTAAAATTACAGTGTGAAAGCTGCAAACAAAAAACTTTCAGTGTAGTTGTACTCCTTAAATGTCAAAGCAATTTATTTTAGTCATAATCAGTTTGCATCTTTACTCCACCTTCAAACCCCCATGTGAACACAAACACACACACACACACGCACCTAAATACACAGTAGATTCAAATTGTTCTTCTATTTGACCTTTTATTTTAAAGTGACTGTTGTGAAACGAATGTAGACCGCTGCTTACAGCTCTGTGTGTGTGTGTGTGTGTGTGTGTGTGTGAGACTACATTGTTTGAGTATATTTGGCTAAGACACTTTGTTTACACATGACTCTGGCAATCACGATGACATCACTGAAGCCTTGTTTCTGAAAACGTCCAGCGTTTTCCAAAGATAAATAACTCTGACTTAACTGTGCCTTTCACGTTATGGATAAATGGAGAGAGCGGCACACACAGATGAACAAGAATTTTGGGAACCAGAAGTTGGGGATCCCTATAAAGATGTTTTAATTGAATCCATGAAATATAAACAGTGTGGCAGTATGTAAAAAAAAACAAAAACAAAAAACAACTTTTCCAGTATTTGGGAACTTTTTCTGCCCAGTATCCGGTTTTTGGTTGTATACTTTACTTTAATTCATGTCAATACCACAGTCTAGTTCTCAGACATGAGGGATGCAAAGTGAATAATGTGTGTGACACTGACAACTGAATTAAGAGGCCAACTCCCCCCAGTGTGTGTCATGGCTTAAAACAAACCCCAGCAAAGGATACTGAGTCAAAAGAATGAAACCTCTTCTAAATAAAAACTGACCTACATTGAAATATCAAAGTGTGACGTTAGAACTTATTGTTAAGAACTGTCAACGGTCTTTGTGATTCTTTCTTATTCCATTGTGCTTTACAGATGGCTTTTTAAAAAAAGTCTCGGTCTGGTTTATTGTAGGATTTAAGGTAGCCGTGAACCGACGTTTTGTTCGGATCGGCATTGACAACCAACTGAGATTAAGATCATGCTACGAAAAAATCACACAAGGCTGTAAATGTCAACTTTTTTAGCACGTCAGCAGTGATGACAACAGATTGGACATCTGCTCAGGCCGTTCTATCCCCCCCTGGTGGGATTTGTACTTAATCCTCCAGATTGACATAAAGAACTGTATATCATCAACATATAAATTGTTTTGTGTCCTTTATTCAATTTTCAGGTACCCTTAATCCACCCATAATCACAAATTAGATGTCTGATACTCTTGTCTCTGCTGGAAAGGTCGATCTTCCTCTGACTGGAAGACATCAGCAGCACGATACTCAAACAGACAACAGTGACATCCCTCCCAAGTTTATCTATTTGAGTCCTCAATGTGACTTTTATAATATAGAAGCTACGCAGGAACTTTACCTTTATATAGCAACGCTTTTGCATCTCTTTGGGGTGGAGGAGGTTTATTATTGTCCTATTATTTAGAGCAACTCTTTACAAGCACACTTTTTTTGCCAAGTCAGACATTTGTTTCCATCTGGCCTAGGCCAGTCTGGGAAACGTGTTGCACACTAAACATTTTACTTCTTCTGACACGTTTGCACCAATGCAGAAAGAGAGATGGGAGATGGGAGATGGGAGATGGCTGGTAATGATGGAACAGAAGGAAAAACGATGAGGGACTTTGTGAGGGAGATGGCAGAGATTCAAGGGTCAACCCTATGGTGCTGTGGCGTGGGGGCGTGTCCATGGATTTTTGGTATGTTCAGGACACCATCGCAGCACATGTCAACGCGGCGTGTTCAGGATGAGTACATTATCCTACAATGAGAGTGTCAGGGGCCGGAGTGGGCTGTTTTCCCTCTTTGTGGATGTGTGAATCCACTCGACGTTTGTCAGTATCATGTAGATGTTCGTGCTGACAGACCGTCTGAAGTTGTTTAAGCTTCTTTAAGCTTTACCAAAGTGAAACTTGATGCTGCAATGTGCCGTCACAGAGATTATGTCACAATCTCCTGGGATGCGGTCAGATTAATGAGCCGAATGACCACTATCACACACACACCCGGTCGGCTCGGGACAGACAGCCGACGGAGCAGACGCCACGCTCACTCATCTGAGGGTTGCTCGGTTTGTTTTTAACAAATTGTGTTTGTGGAATATGATTTGAGCGCTCACTTTATAAACACATCTGCAGAAAAGTGAGCCCTTAATGTCCAACGGCATCACGGGGACGGACAGAGAACTACTTTTCTCTATCGCGCGGACTTCCATCGCATTTCCTGTATTGAACAGGCACATTGAGTTGAGTCACCTTGAAGAATGTAGTCAGGACACTCGGCCACGCCCATGACTGGCGTGCACGGGAGAAGGGACACACTATCTGTTCCCCAGAGTTAACAAGAAAACACCATTTAACACCACGGAGGAGGCAGAATGAGTGTGACCTCAGGTGTCAGCGGAGACAGAGACATCCATCATTTACATGAGACATGATTAGAAGAAGGACAACTGGAACGAATGAGCGAGGTGCAGAAAGAGAGAGAGAGAGAGAGAGAGAGAAGGCAGTGGTGTAGGGGGACGGCGAGATATTTGAATACAGCAGAAAGAGAAGGAAAGACAAGAGAGGGAGAGGAAGACAAAGTTAGTAAAGGCAGGGGAAGTAATTGTTGGGGAAGAGGAGGAGAAAGCATGTGTGAAGGATAAAGAGAGGGGGATTTAAACATTTTTCATGCAGAGCCAAGAAACAATCAGAAGTCTGGGAAGCGAGAGAAACAAACGTTGATAAAGGGATAAAAGAGAAACGGGGAGCCGGGGAATGAAAGACTGAGGACTTTCAAAGTGAGAGGAGATTTGGTGACACGGAATGGGAGAGGGAGAGACGGGCGGCTGATGAGGGGAAGTCCAGAAATATCAAATTCTGAGGAGGAGAGAAGGAGTCAGATTGGAGGTTTTAAATCATCTCTATGCTCACCGTGCAGGGGGAGCAGCCGTAGGGCACGCTGACAGCGCCATGAAACCGGGCCCACCCAGCAGGGGGTCCGTGGGTCTGTCAGTCTCTGCTGGGGCAACTTAACCCAACTTTTTGGGTTTTAATCCATTAAAAAAGTCATATAATACAATCAATACGTGGTCTTATTTATGCTATGACTACGACACCATATTAGGGCAATGAAGATAAAAAAAATAATGACAGTGCCAAAGTCTCTGAGATTAAAAATTGCAAATTAGCAAGCACCTCTGAAAAATAGTCTAATTCCCACACACACCACAGACAGGATAGAACTCTAGACATACACGCAGAGAATGCACATTCCCACACGTATAGTCTCTCACACACTACAAACGAACACACACACGTATAATCTCTCACACACTACAAACGAACACACACACGTATAATCTCTCACACACTACAAACGAACACACACACGTATAATCTCTCACACACTACAAACGAAACACACGTATAATCTCTCACACACTACAAACGAACACACTCACGTATAATCTCTCACACACTACAAACGAACACACACACGTATAATCTCTCCCACACTATGAACGAATACACACAGGTATAATCTCTCACACACTACAAACGAATACACACACGTATAATCTCTCCCACACTAAAAAAACATACACACACGTATAATCTCTCACACACTAAAAAGAACATACACACACGTATAATCTCTCACATACTATAAATGTATTTTAGTATGAGAAAAATTTTCTGTATGTACTTTATATACAAATATATTTACTTTATTTATTTATTGTTTACCTTAAGGGCCACTGACTAAATTTAAATGGATTTGAATATTTAGTCACGTGTATCCACTGATGTGCTGCAGGTTCTGAATATTAGCGACCCCTGTCTTCTGGTCTATGTGTGTGTTTGAATTCAGCAGGGACCTGGTTTGGATTAGAGGTGCTGCTCTCTGCAAGAATGGCTGAAATTAATGACGACTGCCTGTTAGTCCACGTCAACACAACAGAGGCTGGAAGAAGCGGAGGTCGGGCTGCATATGCTGCTGCAACATTATGAGTGCGAGACCTGTTATCTTAAGATAGTAATCTCATTTATTTACACACCAGTCACAGAAATAAGAAGCACTGACGCAATTGTGGAGCCCCAAATTTGCATTGCATCCTCAGATATCCAGAGATATCCTCAGATAATTCACAAATTGTCCCTTTTTTTTGGCCTTTTTTTAATGTGTGAGACCATCATACAAGATTCAGTGCTGGTCAAACAGAGTGTAACGACTATCGGACTCCTGGGGTGAAACAGGCGCACGGCTCCTACTGGTGCATTAATCTACCGCTGTAATCCCTTTAAATTACACATTTTGGTGTGCTCTTATCAAAATGTGTGCCGGTTTAAATATATTTGAGTCTCAGAACAGATAGATAGCAGGACTTTTTTAAATATTTTATGCTAATGGAGGGGGCAAGTTTAATTCCAGGCCAAAATTATTACTAAAATGCTTTTTGCAACCAGGTCTTAACTTACACAACACTGACAGCAGCATTCCGGAAAATCAAAGTTCCCTGTACGTTAATAAGGTGATAATAGGAGGAAGCACCCTGGCTACAGTAGTGGAGTCTTTTCAGAGGAGGTGAAGCAGACATTTGTAGTCCACTGTGAAACCCAGATTGCTGACTTGACCTTGCTGGTTAGATGAAAGGAGTTGATGATATGGGGGAGGTGAATCGAATGTGAAATAGGAGCCATTTGTTACATTATGGAATTGGAATTGGTTCGCTTTGTGTAAATTCCGTTTGTGGAATTTAGTCGTGTCCTGACAATGGAGGAAGTTACACTTCCTCTCCTCCTCTGGTCCGCCTTGGCTTAATGAGAAAAGATGAAGGGGTGTGTCACTGAGAGGGTAAGGGAGAGGAGCATAATGACAAAAGGAGGACAGGGACACCTACAGGGATGAACTGTCCTTGTCTACTGTCACTGAAAGATGAGTGAAGGTGAGCAAGATATTAATCAAATCACATCACAAAAAAATAAATGGCAGCACGACCGACGGTTGACAGTTTGGCACCTGACGATTTTCACTTAAAAGACACTTAAAAATGGGACGTCTCATCAATGCCCGATATTTAGCACATCGTAAATCATAATTTATTTTTGATTTGTTATATACTATTTTGACCTTTGAGTGTGATAGTTCAATAACCTGATCGTTCAATACACATAAGATAAGATAAGATAGGGTAAGATAAATTAAGATAAGATAAGATAAGAACAGAAAAGAAAACCAAAAAGAAAAGAAAAAATAAGATACAATAAAAAATAAGACTTTATTAATCCTGCTCCATGTGTAATAGCATTTGATGTTTTTACAACATTTAAATTTATTTATTTATTAATTTGCTAAACAAATTTACCATAATTACACTGAATAATTTAAGTGATATATGCATACAAGTACTAAATAGAGCCGGAATTCCCATCGGGGCCTAAGCGAGGTCACTGATATGTGTTGTTCAAAAGCATGTTTCATCTTACGTTACAGCTGGGGATGAAGGATTCATCGATTTTTAAAGTTATCGCAATAAATCATTTATTCAATCTTCAAGTCACAGAGAGCTGAAATAGGATCGATTGCATTAATAATCTAAATGTTGCGAGCGGACGGAGCATGAATTTGCGATCGGAATTTCAGGACTGCAGTTACAGTCTGGGAGTAAAACGACCTTGTAATTCCTGCACCTTGTCTGTGATTACTGGTGTAAATTTTGCACTGAAAATATCCTTGATGCTTGCGCCTGCGATGTTAATGCTAACGTCTCACACCTCCTGCTCTGGTGGCTTGTAAGCGGCGCTGCTGAAACCTCTTAGTCTTTCAAATGAGTCCCATCACTGCTCCGGGCCAGAACATCCACCCGCACTGTAACTTTGCACACAATAAAAGCATTATTAGAGTCTTCTTGGTTTTCCTTTCCTCTGTGTGAGTGGTGCACCAAAGCCCTAATCACAGGACTCCAGTGCGTGTGTGTCTCTCGTGCATCTTATTCTTACTTGATGCTTGGATCATGCCAATGCTTATTCAGTCTACTTTCTCTTCCGCTTACTTGCATTAAGCTGAATGTGGGAAAATATTTGCCTGTGGGCTCATTACTAAAGCACTGTTGATGTAAGGATAGCGTTTAAAAGTAACACCTAGATTCCATAAGCGTGAAACGAGCGGAGTGAACAATGGCATCAGTGAGCAAAAGACGTGCCAGGGTTTTCGTAGCCGGTGGCACGCACATGTATCATCGTCGCACACTCACGCGTTTGGCGGACACTTTTATCCACAGCGACCCACAAGTCGTCCATTCGCACACACGCATTCACACTCAGACGGCAGAGGAATCCATGCCTGCTCGTCGGGAGCAATTAGGAGCTCAGTGTCTTGCTCAGGGACCCCTCGACATGCCGGGAGGAGCAGGGGATCGAACCAGAAACCTTCCAATTACTAGCTGAGCCTACCTCCCGAGCCCCGTACGCCGTCAGCAGCTTCTCTCGTCCCGTATAATAGCAGCTCTCTCTCCACAGTGCCGAGTTCTGCGTGTACGGCTATCTGCTGATTTGTCGCAGAATCAAACCTGTCATCACGATATGCTGCAAAGGTCACAGCAAAACCCCAACATGGCTACACTCAGTTTCAAATGTGAGAACACTGAGTCATAATCAACCACTCTGATATTCATGAGAGATTAACGGCCTGCCGATGTTTGCGCAGAATTCAATTCTAACCGCAGGAATCGCACAACCGCAGATTAACGTGGCGTCACCCAAACTACAAGCAAATCTCCAACCTTCTTGTGGATTCATGGACAATTACTCGTGAAAAAGCGAAGGGCTCTTTGTGCAGGCTGCTGTACACAGGCAGCGCCGGGCTTTATGCGCTTGAAGGTCAGCGGTGGACGGCACAAAACATGAGTAATCTGGACACAGAAATTGTCATTTGCTGCCGCATTTCCAGTGACGTACGGTAACTCCCCTCCTGCAGCGGTGTCACCAAAAAGCTGTTTAGGTGCAAATGAGGCTAAAAATAAAACTAAACTGTGACACAGGAAAATTCCACTTCGCCAGAATCCGGAGAGATGCTGCACCTCAGGAGGAAGGAGGAGAACTATCTCATGACCGAGATACTCTCAGAGATGAATATCATGAAGTGGAACGT
This sequence comes from Brotula barbata, assembly GCA_900303265.1. Classification (NCBI taxonomy): domain Eukaryota; kingdom Metazoa; phylum Chordata; class Actinopteri; order Ophidiiformes; family Ophidiidae; genus Brotula; species Brotula barbata. The sequence continues at coordinate 11,534 of OMNV01008270.1, read as the reverse complement.
GTCCCGTCTCGACCTTCGTGCTTATTTCACATTTGTATCATGTGACTTGACTCATTTAGTCGTGGCTGCTTTTATATAGAAGTGATAATATCGGCAGCCATCTCCAAGTTGATCACGTGTATTTTATAGGTATACAATGCCTCACTATTTATATATATAACTATTTTACAGTTACGTTCACCCGCTAACTCATTGGGTATGCAGTGGGATTGGATAAAGTAATTCTCAGTCATCAGGGTTACTGGACCGATATTTTAGATATTATCATGTATTATTCTAAATGAATTGAAGGTAAATATTATTCTGCGGGGATGCCAACGCTGTTTACGTTTCAGGCAATGCATACAAAATGTTATCCTGAAAAACAGGAACGAAAGGAAGAGGAAAATTAGCATGAGTGGAAAACTTCTGTTTGTCTGGGAAAATCTGAGCTGTAATAATGTTTAACGTCCAATTATGGACAGCAGCAGCTTAGACGACTTGGATGTAGGAGCCATCCTTTTTTTTTTGTGTGTGTGTTGGACAGCAACTATGGATTTTGCCAAACGTGTCATCATATCAGTGTATAAATTGTGTTTGTGTCTGTAATACTGGGTACTGAAGGAAAATTTCAAATCTGACATGTCAGGGGAACATTTATGATAATGTGACATCAATGGTAAATAAAAGTATGTGTAATATTAATTGATAATCATATTATTATTATCGTTTGTTTGTTTTGAATAATGAGCAGCCAGGCCTGTACTTGCATAACCAAGAAAATCCTTATGTAAGACTTTTTCTTTTAATGAATTTAATTCAAAAAATGCTAAGATAAGAGTATTACTAGCTATTATGTTGTCACATATGTACACATAGAACTCAACAATATATTGCATACATCCAAAACAGCCACAAAAAAATAGAAAAATGATCCCTGTTTTATTATCAATGGGGTTAGAAATTAATCTGACTCATTCCGCTCCTTCATCTGATGTAAATACATGAATAAACATCCTTACAGCATGTATAAAGACGAGAAAAACAAAAGAAAAGCATTTTTAAAGGTGAAGTCCTCATGGCACCGTTCACACAAGGCAAACCTGGTGCAAGATAGTGCAATAAAAAGATGATGATTAGAGCAATACTACAAAGGTGAAGCCAAGAGTGAGGTAATCTCCCTTAACATTTCAAACCTGCCCTTTTTTCAGCATCGCTACAGAAAAACATCTATTTAAAACATTTTGAAAAGCAATAATGCAGAGCTAGAATCCCTTTTCTTCTTGGATCATCAAAAATAAAACAGAGGGATAAAAATCAAACAAAATTGGAGTTCTTCACTTCATTCCCCATCTTTTCTCCCCCTCCCCCCCCCCCCCCCCCTCTCCCCCCCCCCCCCCTTTTTTTTTTTTTTTTTTTTTTTTTTTTTTTTTTCCTTAAAGA
>OMNV01008270.1:0-10092 GCA_900303265.1 Brotula barbata | reverse complement strand
TGTGTTGCTTCTTCTTTTTTTTTTTTTTCTTTTTTCCAAATGCCTTAGCACTGAGCCGCTCTCTTTTCAATACTGCTGATTAAAACTGTCTGATGCATCAACACGACTAAGCTGATTACAGATTTAGTTTCAGCGGGCAAAGGTTTCCAACGAGTGTTCCGGAAAGTGGCAAAGAAGAGAAGAATAATAGAACACAGTCAAAGCAGCTGAACTCCTTTGAGTGGCTAATATTTTGAGTGTGTATGTGTGGGTGTGTGTGTATGTGTGTGTGTGTGACTGTGGGGTGCATGCTCATCTCTGAGAATCACACTGAGTGAGACTTAACATGAAGGGAGTAATTTCAAAAGGCTAACCTCTCCAAATAATAAGAGGTGTGAGTGTGTGTAGGCATGTGTTTGCGTTCATTGCCGTCTTTCTGGGGGAAACTAACAGACTGGAATCTCTTCTTGTGGATGAAAAACCCAATGGTTGTGAGTCGGTCTTCCTGTGGACTCATACGGGCTTAGAGGAAGTTGGACACGTTGGTGCATGCTTTATTGTCCTTGTCTATGAGGCGTATTCATTTCCATATTCCAGTAATTAAATGTACTCCATTATAAGTAAAAATCTCTGTAATATAAACCAGTATTATTAAGAGTTTTATATATAAATTACTCTGAACTAAATGAACTCATTGTGAAGAATTGCTGAGTAAATTGATGCTTACACTAGCACAGGGACCTGGGAGGAGGTCCAACCTGGAAAAATAAGTAAGAACCCATTTGCGGGTGTTTCATTTTTTATTTTTTACATCAGTTTTTTCACATTATTTCCTTTAAATCATGAACAACACCGCACAGGACGTACAAAACAATCAACCCAGAAGGAAGTCTTTGGAGCCAATATGTCTTCTAGCTCTCCTGGACAAAGGGGCTGAACTCCCTTCTTACGCCCTCCACAGTGAATGTGACTGGAAATACTGTGGAGTTGTTGGCGAGCCCCGATGTGAGGGGGCAATAAGGATGTGATGGACAGGAGGAGACAGGAAGTTTGGGATGAGCACATGCACAAAGTGGAGATAAAGAGGAGCCTCGGGGAGGGTGAGCAGAGGTCTTGTCATCAAACCTGTTAAAGAAGTTTATTTTAATGAACCTTATGTTGGTCTCCTTCCATGCCCCGGTCCGTCTTTTGTGTAATGGCCCACAATGGTTCTCATGCCACTCCACACCTCCCTCAAGTTGTTTTGTTGGAGTTTGCTCTAAAGCTCCTTGCCCTCTGCAATCTTCTCCCTCAGTTCAGTCTGCACTTTCTTCATCTCTTCCTTGTCGCCTCTCCTAAAGGCAGCCTTCCTCCCGTTCGACTTAATGTCCTTAGTCACCCAGGGTTTATGATTTGGAAAGCAGGGCACAGTTTTGGTGGGGATTATACTGTCCGTGCAAAAATTAACATAATCTTTGATGAATTCAGTGAGACCATCCATGTCCTCCCCGTGTTCATTACAGAGAACATCCCCGTCTGTCAACCCAAAACAGCCCTGCAGAGTCTCCGCAGCTTCCTGTGACCAACTTTCCACTGCCCTGGAAGTGAAAGTATACATGCGTTATCACGTATTAAGCGGCAATTCAGACCAGTCAATCACATAATTCTGAGGTCAATTATTTCCGGAATAATGACTGCTGAATTTTATAATGGACCTGTAATTCCAACAACTAGAGTGTCCACTCCGGTGTCACAAAGCCTTTGTATCACAAGGCCAAGAGTTGTCAGCATTCCTAGCTAGCTGCAAACTAGCGCTGCTGCTAAAACATAGCATTGCCCTCATGTTGTTACCAGACAAAAGATGTTGGTTTTCACACTGAAAAACAACAACACGTCAATGTCAGCATCTCAAAAGACTTCCCACGCTCTATGTCATGTGTCACAATGAATGGAAATGTGATATTTAACTTTAACTCTAAATACACGGCTACTACATAGCTAGCTAGAATGTTCGGCGCTGCTATTTGCTATGAAGGCTCAACAGTAAAAAAAGCGAGCATTTTTCTCAACAAAAGCTTGTAAAAGTTACAGATTAATTCAAAAAGTATGCACTATGTGAAATTCTTAATTTATTCGATATAATAAGTGGGATATTATTGTTGTTAGTAGATAATTAGCACCTCCACCACCTTCCAGTTCAGATTATGCCACCTGAAAATGTGTCCAAACTCCATATTACGTACCATTTAAAATCCATAAAATTTCCTTATATAGCATTCAAATTTTTGTAGCAATAATGTAATACATGTAAAAAATAATAACTATAGAAATAGTAATATTAATTATGAGCACTAATAATAGTACTATGTTCCAAAATGTTCCTGGAAGTGTTCCCACCACCGTCTTTTCATAGACCGTGTCGACAGCAGATATTTTGTTTTGCCATTCCAGGAAATACACAAGGCTTATTAATAAAACTGAACACTGGGTTTGCCTCACGAAGGTTTAATGCGTCCACTTTTGCAATCTGTGTGAATCTCCATACAACTTTGAGATTTTTTATTTAATTTTTTTAATTAATTTTGCTCTTACAGTGTGAACATATTTTATAGAATTAGTATATAACATAGAGTGTAACTGTAACTTCATTATCCAGAATACAAACGTGTGATTGTTACATAAATGTATTTTACTGGCAGCCAAAAATTAGAGCTAAGTGACTTTATCCGTTCTCACTAATCGACTGCACATTAGTGGTCATAATGATTGGATTAAGAAGGAAAAGGACTTGAAATGACTTCCTGGTGACAGGGTGTGTTTGGGGGGGGATGCAAACTTCTGGATTTTCCAACTGTTACATCACTCCAGGCTTGAGATTTTGACATTTGTGATAGGCTTTATTGTTTGAATTTAACTTGGTACTGCAAATGTCCCCTGGCCATAACAAAAAGTGCATTAATGGAGCTGTTATAAAACATGCTCGTAGATGTAATCAGTGTCATTCATTGTAATATATCAGGGCTGGAACTTGGCACAGCATTGCAGGCTCTTGATCCTGGCATTCATACCATGTTTGTGTCCACAGCAGTACATTGTTCATGTCATTAAAAAGGGGTGTTTGTCTTTGTTGGCATTTATTGGCATTGGAGTGTGAGAAAATGCAGAGGGGATATTTTATTATATCATGGTGAAGGATAATCAAAACCTAGAAAATAATATGCTAATAATAGAACAACAAATACTTATTAGAAATTAAATGTTGAGTGTCTATCAAGTACAATACAATGATATTTGATTGTTTGAGTGTTATATTTGAAAAAAGACAGAAATGATCTTTGAAAGGATTTTTTCAAATCTGTAAATCAAAAGATCTGCACGCATAGGAGCAGGAGATAATGTTCAAAACAGGAAGGAGAAAAGGAACACGATATAATGTTCAAGATAGATGGATAGATAGATAGATAGATAGATAGATAGATAGATAGATAGATAGATAGATAGATAGATAGATAGATAGATAGATAGATAGATAGATAGATAGAATAATTAACCTCGATAATGACATCAACATGAGACCGTAGATGTAGGAAATGTACCAAAATGGCCTTGTGCTGGATTCCCATCAGGCCGGACTACTGACAGACAGACCGGAATGATCGTTTTGGACTGATGGTGAGCAGCCAAGATACTGGAAATCTGTCAAAACGGACAGCTAAGGCTCAATGATGCTGGGCTGCGCCGTGGCAATCCTGCAGGGCAGCCAGCTGAGGCTCTGTGGCACTGTCCAGCGGCTCGGTGACTGCAGAGGAGTTGGACGCTACTTCAGGCTCTGGGGTGCCAGAGGGTGAGGGGACAACTGCAGGACGCGGCAGCGGCTCAGGCTCCAGGACGCTGGACAGAGACAGGACAGCTGCAGGACGAGGCAAGCGTAGTCCCTGTGGCACGGCACGATAACGGAAGTGCTTCACGACCAGACGGCAAACCGAGCTTTGTGGCGCCAGATGATCAGGGCACTGCTGATGTGGTCTGAAGTGGGGCCAATGGGTGGCAGTGGGAGCGCTGGGGTGACAGCTGCAGGTCCCAAAACTTTAACGCATCAATTTAAAATAAAACTGCGACATATTTCTGTGTGACGGTGTGCCTGCGCATAGATGACTGACCTTAAAACAACGTCAAGATCAAGAGAGAAAGAACCAAAGACCGATCCGTGGATCACTGGGATCGGAAGCTGTAGACGCTTCAAATCTGTATATTTATTCAGGCAAACTGCTGTGTGGTGAAATAATTTACCTCGCTTCCGTGTTCATCTCACCTCGCTTCTTGTTTCACTTTAAATGATGCGCTACATGTGGCAGTCTTGCCTTCAGCAAATGTTGAGGGGGGAGCCCTGGGAGAGAGGCTGAACCTGAGATAAAGTCAACTCCTTGAAAGTAAGTGATGCTAACCGAAACAGTCTGTTTTGGATGTTAATCTGCTAACCGCCCTGTTTCTTTGATCTTTCTGTCTTTTTGTGAGATATACAGGACTGTATCTAATCTCACACCGTATCCACGTTTTGTTACGAAACCAAATAATGATGCTGCGAGTTCTTTCCAAATTCAAAAACATCTGTTTATTACCGTAGCACGCTACATCCTGTGTCGTAGCTCACGTGAACAGGGGTGTCTAAATCTGTCTCATCCTATGGAAAGGGGGGCTCACTTGACCCACTTGATCCACATGCTGCATGAACAGAACTGCAAAAACTGTCATAAAGATGGCTCTGAAATTACCTATAAACACACATGGTGCTGTGTGATTGGTTGAGCGTTCATAGGAAAGGTCAACGCTGATGTTAAATAATATCATAACCCATAAGGCGTAATGGTGAACAGGCTATTAGGTGGTGATAGAATGAAACTGTTGAATTCGCAATAAGACCGAATGGAAACACTTTCTGTCCTCATCTGCTCTAAGTATTTTACACCTACATGTACATCCTGCCCCTGAATCCTAATCCACCAATGCAGAGAAGAGGTATCTGACTGAATAAAGCAGGCACATATCCACATTGTATCTGCTTGGGCTAACTGTGTCTGACCCTGCTGGCTTGTATAACATGGCAATTGAATAGCAATTGGTCCATTCAGCTGTTCAGCCATCACCATTATTGTCAAATGTCACTATGATATCTCAAATCGGAATGCGTTGGAGCCCAGTGAAGTCTTAGGTATCATCATGTGGGCATCTTCTTTTCGTTGATGTCTGATTGAGTTGACCCCATGACAATGATAAGGCTTAACATCGTGTTCCAGTGAGTTTCAGGACACATTTTCTGTGCGATGCCATATACTGGTGTGTTGCACCGCTGGGACAAAGTTATTTTATAGTTTGAAAATACCCATGTGGACTCTTTTCTCCATCTGGTAGGATATGTTTGTCACTCGCCGTTATGATTGGCACAGCTGTTTAAAAAGGCCCGGCCGTTAATGTGACTGGCTGAAACAATGATTCATCGCCGCAGCCTCTGCAGTTCATAAGGCGTTTTACGTAGAACTCATGGATGGATGCAGTGCCAATCCACACTTTGGACACACACACACAAACACGGGTTTGCATGGGTTCAAGATCACAGACAACCTCTTTAATTATTACAAATATCCAGCGGTCCCAGGCTAATACAGGGTAATACCAGTCCCGCACGAATAGGGCTTAAGGCAGATACAAAGATGAAAAGAAAGCTCTAGAATAAAATAAAACGCATAAAGTAAAGCAAAAATAATGTCTGCAAGTACGACGGTACACAGAGCAACGACGGACAAGATGCTTTTATCTGGACACACACACACACATCCATACGACGGGAGGGAAGACCAAATAGGTTTCTGCCTGATTGATAAAACGTCTGCAGGCGTGGCAATTAGACACAGCTGTGTCTAATTGCACCATGTGCCAGAATGTCTCAAACACACAAACATACACCCAAAACCATCACAAAGGAAAAACAGAAGAAAGTCAGTTCTTAAAAAGAGAGACTAAAGAAGGGAAAGACAAACAGATTCAGTGAAAATAATAGAGGAAAACTTTGCAACAGACAGAATAAAAAAAGAAAGCGTGTGACACTGTGAATAAATAAGAGAGAATAATCCAAAGAGGGAGACAGGGGATGAGAGTAAGACGAGGTGTCTGTGCCCTCATCCTGCCGCCTGCTGTTTTAAGTCAGGCTCTGGGTCATTAATCAGACTCTCACAGCAAAGTCAGAGGGAATTAAGCATTCGTGCAGAGCAGGAATCAAACACACACACACACACACACACACACACACAGAATTACACAATCCTTTTGGTTCTCTGATATCAGACACACAATCCGTAACTCTCACGGCACACACGCGTAATCTCTGTCTCGCACACAACTCAAACACAAACTCTATACGGCCCTCACACACTCAAAGACAAACATACTGTATTGCCCTACACACACACACACACACACACACACACACCTGAGTATCGAAACAGCACTGTGTGAAATGAGAGTGCTCTGATTTTATGCTCTATCTCCTCTCTGCAGAACACCAAATGGGACGGGGCCTTTACTGCTAACGAAACATACAGACCACCGAGTCCTATCTTACTGTGTACACAACGCAGGAAACATCGGGATTACGCATAACCCGAACTCAGCACACCAGTTAAGGGGTTAGTAATACTGAGTCATTATTTAATCCATAATGATAATAATAATGATTTGCAGCGTTGGCACGGGTCGTCATGGGAGCCGCTAAGCTCGGCAGAGATACAGACTGAATCTTTGTAGCCGGTCAGGAAAGGCTTTTTCAACCCAGGGGGTCTGTCTGCACTAAAGGGCAGTGACTCACATCTTCTTCGTTCCCCTTTCATCAGTGATGACAGTACTGTATGGCATCATCAGGGCAGTGCTAAATTCTGCTCTTCCCGCCCCGGCCATGTTGACCTGCATGGTGGTGTTTTATGTGTCTTGCCTGTGAGCATGACATTGTCAGTGTCCTGCTGAGCAAATCCCTCAAATGAAGCTTGGCTATGATGACATTTCCAAAAAAAATAACATTTTTTTCTCTCTTTTTTTTTAGCTTATGGACTTGGAACAGGGTGAGGTCCGCCCCCCTGGCTTCACGTGACTCACCTTGGTTCGTTCGTTGAGACGGGAATGAGTTCATTCATAAAGGTGATTTTCCTGCATTTTTACTTCCTGTTTTTGTCCGTTCGTCCCCTTTCCACACATTTCCGTCACGTACAGGTCCTGTGAGCGATTCATAAAAGCAAACCGCCACGTTAAACCTAAGTCCTGCTCTAGGCTGAAATTGTCATTGTGACACTCGTGGTTGGCAGGGATTTAATCCCCTTCTACTCTCCGCTGGTATTGTGCTTCAAACTGCCTCTTCTTCCGGTGTTGGTTTTGATGTTAAGCCTCCTCTGGTGTGATGTGACTCCTCCCGAGTACTACACGTTTTTCTCTATAGTTCTTCTCTCGGCTTTCTGGCAGTCCAGCTGTTCTTTTTATGCTGGAGACCACATTGTCACATTCTGCAGTTGTTTCCCAAACCACTTCATCCTAGATTTACTGTTGCTGCATTTCTACCAAACAATGCGGTGTTATTACGCACTGTAGGCTCATTTATGCTCACTGTTAAATACGGTTATGGATGGAGCCTTCTATATGCCTACTCCGCTTTCATTTTTATCCATATTTAAGCTTATGGGCACGGAGTAAACAGAGCAGTACCACTTGTAATCTTGGGGGTCAGTATCAGGTCAGTGCAGCCAATAGTCAAGGCGAGGGAAGCGAAACACGACAAAGACATGTGGCAAAAGTTTTTGAGGAGAGGAAAAAAAATTCTCTGTCTTCATGTCACAAGATATTTAATGACAGCACTGACCTTCACAAGCTTAGAGACGTGTAATTATGAGATTAATAATTACATGATTATGAGATTATGAAGATTTTTAAAAATGTGACTTTTTTTCTCATAAGTAGTAGTTTTGGTCTGGATTGTCAACACATTGAAGACAATTGAGACAATGAATGTGTGGACAGATTGAGCCTGAGCGACGATACAATGAGACGCAGGTTCACAACACAAGCTGTGGAAATTTTCTATACTGGTGAAGTTAGGCTAACACACAATCCTCAGCTAATAATATCCTTAATAACAATGATAATTAATGACACTACTACAACTAATAATAATAATAACAAATGACAACAATAACTATGATAAGAAAAAAGCATCTTCATTACCATTTTATCATCATCACCACCAGCAAAATTAGTGAATATAATGGCTGGCACTTTTTTGGGAATTTTTATTTTTTTGTTTTGTTTGTTTTTTGTTTCTTAGTGTAGGCAGGCTTCCATAAAAAAAATATTCTCTATAACCACATAGTCCAAGTAGAGGATGAAAATCCCAGTAAAACAGACAATTTCTCACTTTATAACTTATCAAAGTACAAACAGTAATCCTAAATAGTACCCTTGTCCTTGTCTGTTATGGGGAAAGTGGGGCCTTTCAGGGGGGTTTCACTAAAATAGTGCCCTTGGTGTTTTGACGGACCATTGGATAATTGTTGCCATACAATGACAAACTGCAAAATGCGGTTGCATTAGGGGTGTATGATCTCTTGCATGGTGTAAAATTGGTGCTATATAGAGGTGGTGCACGTTTGACATTGTTGTTTCTATCCACTGATACACTGTACATTCTGTGCTGTGCATACACATTTAATCACATATACACACACACACACACAGGATCCTTGGCCGTACCTGTATGCGTGCACATGCACACAAATCTCAGGCACAAGGAAACTGACAAGCCTAATGGTTTTCAATCACCACAGTCGGACCGACCTTTGGCACAGCCCATTCCTCACTCGTATGATCTCCCTCGCGCTCGCTCACACACCAACAACATGATGAACAGCAACAATAAACGCACACCCATTTTACACGGTCAGCGACGACATGATGTGATATTTTTGTTTGAATAAAGAGGCTCTTTGTTTGACTTTGAACATTTCGGTGAGCTGGCTCCCTCAAGGACACCCTTGTTACACACACACACACACATAAGCAAACTCATGAGTGCAGATGTGGAAACACACACATGTAGAAAAACCGTTTATCTGAAGTGGTTGCCAGGGTAATATGGGTCACCGCACCCTCAGCTATGTCGTCACTTTTCACAGAAGCAGCAGGAGAAAGACGGAAAGAGGAGAAGAACAGATGGGACTGAAGAAGAGAGGGGGTGGTAGAGAGCTTGGCACGGGTTAGATTACCTGAGGACATGGCTGTCTCATTCCTTCACTGATGCATTTGTTCCCCAGCAACTCATACCTCTTTCACTGTGGCTTTTTCACTGCAACTTTCCCTTCGCCATTAAAACATCTGAACGAACATTAAATGCATTGTGGGTGCAGATCAAAAGTCTGATCGCACAACCTCTGAAATATTATATCACAAAATGATCATATGATATGTTCCTCGATATGATTGAGAGTGGAAGGAACGGATCATATTTAAAGATAGTTGCGCCAAGATAGTTTTGGGGAGAGTGATTAAATAATTTGGGACAGCAACGTTTTAATGTCACCTTGGCTTACATTGCTGATATCAGAATTACATTTCAAAAGCAAAAAAAAAAGCAAAAGCACCACTGAGGCACTGAGATTATTATGAAATGTACTTATAAATGGAGGTTTATATAAATATGAAAAATAGCTGAATGGAGGGACAAATTCCACATAATTCAATGTTGCAACCAGAAGCTGGATTATTGCATCACTGCCTGAGTCATCTCATCATTTTATTTTTTATTTTCTATTTTTTCGACGTAATTATTTATTTAATTACGTATTGTGGAGAATAATGACAACAATCCAAAACAACAACATCCAAAAAATAATAATAATACTAACGATTTAAAATCTGGGAGAGAAAAGGTTATTCTTGCTTTTTCTTTTCCCACTGCTTAACATTAAGTTTTTGAATGAGAGCCTATCCCCTTAAACCTTCTTCTGGCTTCAGTAATGCTGGGGCGACATGATTTAGTAGAAAATGCAGAGTGAATTGTAGCGATAAGAAAAATAGAGGGGGGGGGGGGGGGGGAAAAAAAAA
>OMNV01008269.1:0-12979 GCA_900303265.1 Brotula barbata | reverse complement strand
CCCCCCCCCCTCTCGCTGTATCTTTTCAATTTTTCATCTTGCTGCTCTTATCAGTAACCTGCATTTAACATAATTTACAGGAAAGTGTTTTCGTTGTAAACTGAGTTCAGGGGTTCAGTCGGGCTCCTCTGTCTTCCTCACAAAAACATTCATCAGCGTGGGGGATAAATCCAAAACATTTCTGAAAATGTCCCGAAAATGAAGAGTGTACAGATTATAAAGTCCAGGGCGGGCGAACATTGATCTCTCTGAAGGGATGCCAATCATTCTTTGGTTATAAAAGCAACTTAAAATATTACTTCCGATCAAGACACATTTTCAGCATCATTTTCCATCAGATACTTATCATGTAAGATGATGGAATTAAGTTTAGGATGGAGATGAAGACCAGAAAGAAGACAGCGGGGTTCACACCACAGGACTGAACACGTGACCCAACACGTAACCACTTCAAATCATGTATTTCACCGTATTTTGTTAGCTTGTTGACACACATCTTCAAATATTTGTCCAGAACGCTATACATCACACACTGACAGGTGTTGCTCACAATCTACCGGAGTCCTGGAAATGCTGATAAATCAAACAAAGATGGAACCTGACTAGAACTTTGGAGTAAACAAATATGGCCGACGACAAGCAGGAATAATAGTTAGGCTACATGAGGCACAAAAGAAAATAAAATACAAGAAAAATACAAGAAAGGGAAAAAGCCAGAGAGTCAAGAGTCCAGCTAGAGTTGCTGTGTTCCAATTTGTGACCTCTTGGTTTTGTTCTGAGGTCACCCTGCAGAGTCTGCATCCTCAGCTGGCCTCTGATCCCCCAGCCAGTCTGGATTGGACTGGATCCTAAATATTTAACATGTTTAATCCTTCTAATTTGACACTGATGTGGTCCTGATGGCTCTTACAACTAAGCTCACATACACATAATACACAACTGAATACAATATGTGTGTATGTATCTGTGGTGTGTGTGTGTTATTTATAGTTTCCTGCAGTACAAGAACTTCATTCAGTCTTTTTCTTTATTGAACAAGCATTACTATAGTGTTTTTTTCTCATTTCTGTTTGCTGAAAAGAGTGTTAGCAGCTTGATAAGATGCAAGATGGGAGGAGATGTCCTTGAACTCCGTGTGCAGATTGCTCCTTAAAACCGCTTTACTTCCCATCCGTCCTCTTGACTGTAATTAGACCAAATACTGTATTGCATGTCTGGTTGCATCACCGGTGAGGGACCGGTGGGCACAGCGATGTAACTTTTGGACCAATTATAGCCAAATGGAGGTGAAAAGATTAAACTTGGGGGCCAGAATCATCGCATTTCCATTTTTAGGGCCCAGAAGGTTCTACATGTACTGAAATATACAGAGACCTTCAGGAAGCAGCCACACTCGGCAGATCTATTTTTTTCTTTTCTTTTTTTTTTTCAAACGCTGTGCTTGACAATTCACTATTGATGTAGTCTGCGTTCCTGCTTTTATCAGCCTGTTTTGCCCAAACAACGAGGGGCTGTATAGAATTCCTGTTGTACTGCTTGACTAAATTGCTCCCAGACGATGTTGCTTCCTTCATCCAACAATGCTTGTTTTGTGCTTTTTGTGTAGATTTTTTTTCTTAACGGTCCTGAAGAGACAAAATAAAAGATTCACGGAAACATGCATGTAAATATGTATGAGAACAGGGGGGGCAGTGATCTGGTAATAATCCAGTGTTCCATCTGAGGTGTCAAGCCGAGGGCAGATAATAGGGCTGTCACTTCCTATTCAAAATGTTTGAATATGTGAAGAAAAAAAACATATTCAATCTGTAATAACATTCAAAATTGCATACTACTAGCAGATGGAGACAACAGGGGGTATAGCTCAGCGGTAGAGCATTTGACTGCAGATCAAGAGGTCTCTGGTTCAAGTCCAGATGCCCCCTGCTTTTCCGTGCAAATCCAAACCTGTCTTACATGAAGTACTTTAGAAAGTTGAGAGTAAACAGATTGATATGATCGAAATTAATCAGCGCCAACATGCACTGAGACTGGGCTATTGTTCCTTTTCTTGCCCGCCAGGGACAAATAAAGTTTCTTGAATTGAATTGAATATCAGTATCATTGTCAACATGTCACTGATTCTATGCCACTTCTACGTTTTCTGCAGGATTTCTACAGTGTTGGTGTAGGAACTTCCTTTTGTGCATTCAGCACGGAGCTGCGGCTGAATATTTATTTATTGAAACCGTTCTTTGTATCTATCCAGCAGCTGCGCATCCTCTCTAATTGATGTCGAGCCAGAGGCAAAGGTCATCCAGGAAAAACTGCTAGATGAGAGAGATGAGACTGATTTTTCAATCTGCTGAGGAGCAGGAAGACGTTATAAGCACTTAGTGACACCACAGACGTGCGGTGGAATGGGAGGAGTCTGCGATGTGTGTTTGTGTCTTTGATTGCCAAAACTCTAATGGCTTTGTGTTGAGTAGCTGAGTTGTCACACTTTTGTTAGATGACAAGTGGTCCACTTCCTCCTTTTGGAAGACACAACCTTTAGAGTTACAATTCATCAGTTGGTCCGATAAGATTAGATTATTCTATTTGATGAGGACTCACTCATAAAGTTTAAACCTGTGTAGGTCTCTGATCCAGTTTGAACCTGTGTAGGTCTCTGATCCAGTTTAAACCTGTGTAGGTCTCTGATCCAGTTTAAACCTGTGTAGGTCTCTGATCTAGTTTAAACCTGTGTAGGTCTCTGATCCAGTTTAAACCTGTGTAGGTCTCTGATCTAGTTTAAACCTGTGTAGGTCTCAGATCCAGTTTAAACCTGTGTAGGTCTCTGATCCAGTTTAAACCTGTGTAGGTCTCAGTCAGACCTTATCTCCAGGTGCTCTCTTTATTAAAAAAACCATACAGTTGTCTTGCAGAATAAAACAATTGAATTTTCCTATTTCATAATATTTTACGTGCTCTTTTTTTAATGATGTTACTGGAGTGAGGTGAAACATTAAACTTTACAACCATTTACAAAAGGGAGTGGGGGCTCAGATTTTTTAAGAAATTGCGGGTCATTGGGCGAGTAAAGGGGGTCGTCTGATCCATCACTGCACAGCCAGTCACCCACATGGAAAAATGACCATCGCTGCTCCTCTTATACAGAGAAGGAATCGAACAGGGAGCAAAAAGAAAGGACCCAGGATGATCCAACACAGAGCTCCCTCCCACCTCTCACCTCCCGTCTTATCTCCCAGCATCCCCACAAACTATCATTGACTTCAAACTTCAACTCTTCTGTAAGTTGTTCAGCTCTTTTCCTCCTTTTTTCACCATCATATTATATATTGTTTCCTCCTCCGCATTTTGTTTTATCACTTATTGCTTTGTGAAGATGCACTGTGCTGAAGCAAAGTTTAAAAAAGAAAACTCACAAAAGTCCCAAATCCCCGAGAGAAACTTGGAATCCTGGGAGAAAACGTTTGAAGGCACGGTTGGAAATCCCAGATCAATATAATATATAATATAGTTAAAAAAAAAGGATGCAGACGTGTTTCTACACAACCTGTCAGAGTCCCCTGGAGTACATAAGCATGAGAGTTCAACATATTTACATTAGAAATCTAAACGGTGGACAATTAAAAGCAACACGGGCTCATTAGCTTTGTATTAATCTGAAGTCTTTGTATTCCTTTCAAGCTGTGGATCCACTCTGCTTCGTCCTAATTTGCCAAAATCTCGGCCAACAATGCGAGCGAGCGCCTCAGCCACAGATTTTTAGATGAACGGCGGACCCTAAGATGTATAATTTTTCCTGATGCGCTGCGCTTTAATAATTCACCGACGAGCAGTAAAACAAGTTCAAACATCGTCAAGTCGGACCGAGAGTCGGTGAAGTCTGAAGTCCTCGGTGGAACCGGACGTGCGTGTTTGGGTTTTTTTTTTTGTTTGCTGCTATCGAGCGTGTATAAAATATTCAGATGGAGATCTCCCTCATTTTTCACTCGTAGAGTTTTGATGGAAATGAGCCACAGGTCATTTAACAAGCAGAGATTTTGTGAATGCCTCTGTTCAATAAGCTGCTCATCTCCTGGGGTTCGTGCTGAGAGTTATGGGACAGGCTCCACTCTGATGGAATCGCTAGCACACAGTGCACAGCATACCAAAGCCTAGCGCTCTAACGGGAAAGGAAGCCATTGATTTCTCTGTTATTATACTGTTTCTGCTGCAATTACTGAGCTCCTCTTACAGCTTTGGTTCCAAAAAATATTCCCCGAAACACTAAATAGACCCTTAAACGGGACTTCTTTCATCTGTTGGCGTGTTTGTCCCTCAGTGGCAGTCAACCAGTACGGGGAAAGTCAAAGCTTAGTTAAAGCAAGAGAGGTTTATTTTGTACGGCCCATTATCACGTACGATGTCTCAAAGGGCTTTAGAGAAACATAGATCAACAGTTCCAGCTTCCAGTTCTCCAGGAAACAATAAAAAAAACAGCTTAACATACGAGAATTAATGACAGAAAGCTCGGGAGCAGGGGCAGAAGCCATCGTGTGGCAGCCTGACAGATGGCAGGACCACGGGAACCTTTTTCACAACGTCCCGTGGTCCCACCCCAGGGGAAGGGGCTCTCGCGAGTTCAGGATCTACAGCTGATTAGTTAGACTTCAGCTCCAGACATGAATCCGGCTACTGGACTCCAAAATAACCCAAATAAATCACGTCAGACGATAACAGAGCCCCTCCAGAAGGACATGTATCATTTATACCAGATGATTTAGGCTCACATGTCCCCCGGCTGATACAAATCTGATTATCACAGACAAAAGCGCCCGACCAGAGGCACCTTGGGGCGTGCACCCGTGAGCGCTGGTCCTCAGGTAAACAATGGGACACACCGAGGCATCCGTTCCCTCGGGGGATCTCAGGTGTGTGAGAGCAAAGACAGGTGCACGCTTCCTGCTGACCGACCCGCCTTTTTCTCAGATCTCTGAAAGTGGAAAGCGGTGCGGTGTGTGTGTGTGTGTGTGTGTGTGTGTGTGTGAGAACCTCACTTTAGTTTTCACAGCCTCCGAGCTGATTGAAACTGTGAACACGAGCAGGAAAGTTAACATTCAGAGCGCAGATTTCTTATTCCAGATCATTAAATGACACTTTGTTGTGATCCTCTGATGCTAATTTAACAATACAAGATCTTGAATGGCGACACAGTGGCTTGGCGGTTAGCACCGTTTCCTCACAACAACAGTAAGAAGATCACGGGTCGAGTCCCGCTGTGTTCCTCTGGGTCACGCACTTTAAGTGAATTGGAGTATCTAAATCAACCATAGGTGTGGATGGGAGTGTGAGCAGTCTGTCTCTATGTGTCGGCCCTGGAAGCTGTCCAGATGGTTCCTGTTGGGACATTTTAAGGATATGGGACGATCCAGTAAAGACAGCAGAGAGGCAGAGTCCACTGAAACTCTTCAAATGAAAAGACGAGGCCATTAGCGAGAGAGGAACTGTCCAAGGTCAACGTTGTTAGGTCGGATCTAAGCTGAAACGTACTGATCCCACTAAGGCGCTGAGTTAGAGACACTGTACTGCTCTCCCTCTTTGAATTTTAAGTTTTCCTGCCACGTGTCCGCTTTTGGCAAAGACTAGATTAAACCAGCTAGGACTTCAGAAAACACATTAACCAGAGGATAAGAGCCTCATGTGGAGAGCTTGACCTCAAAAGCACCGAAAATTGCAATTGTGACGGCACAAAAAGACACGGGTGGACAAAGTGATCGTCCATTTCTGTCAAATCAAACCGGGAAAATGGACATTTCTGAATCGAAATGGATTAAAACCACTTGGGCTTTCAGTAACATTACCACAAATGGAAACACTGACAGGAACGAAAAGAAAAGGAAAGTGAGACAAATACCGGGGAGTAAAATGGGCACACGGGGAAGACGAGCTCAGACAAATCGTGGTTAAGCACTTAGGGTTTAATAACCAACAATCCATTCTCAACATCTGCAAGCAAGCCGAAAGGCCCGGACAACCACATCCATCAAGATTGCTTCAGTTTTGTGCACAAGAGAAATGACTTGCGGGGCCACTTTGTGAGCCGCCCGTGAATAAGAGATAAGGCCAGGTTGAAACGTGATAAACAGCCCGGCTGACCGGACAACACTCAAACGGTTGTTTTGTTGCATAGATCCGATTTACCCCAAAAGCTGTGTGCGGTTTTCTGAGGTCAGGCCTCGGTGATTAATGGGAGAAATTAGGAGTGTTAAATGTTTTGGGAAAGTAGATAACTGAGCTGCCTCAACTTTGTTTTGTTCTTAGCTCAGACCAATCAGTCTTTCTCTGCTAAACATACACACTTGTGGCATTGACAGAAACAGTATCGCCCATCTGTGTTCCTAAGCTCACACACACTAAAACACTGATCTACATTCTGTTGTCTTTCTCATCTGATTCCTGTATATGGATGTGAAAATAATGTATTAAGGTGAGAGATTCAGCTCTTCAACAGGCCTTATTTGGAAGTTTGCAGCATTATTGAAAAAGACAAAACAAGGTTAGGGCTCTACGTGGTCCTCGTCCTGCAGGTTTTGTTCATTCCTGATTGTGAATGAGCTGCACCTGGTGTCGGGTATGCAATCATCAGCTGTTGATCATTAACGTAACGACCCTAAATAGCGAAATTTCCACCCACGGCTTTGAAAAAAAAAATCATAAATATTTAAAAGGTCACAAATCTAACTCAAGTCTGTGTTTCCATCAGTGTACAAATGAATAAATGTGGTAACATGAAAACATCTGTGAAAACACAAGACAAAAATATGGATAGAGCACGCCATTGGATGAGTGCCTGTTTAAAATTGTATTTTTAGTGAAAACATTGGTACTGATCATGGCCGCGGTCAGAATGGTGCTGAGGTTCGACTGGAGTGTAAAAAAAAATACAAAAAAGTTCACAAAGTACAAGAATACAAGCATCACAACCATGTATTTGAACAACAATGAATTTATGCTTTTATTTTGGAGGGTCATTGAGTTGTTTGTGACATCTGGTGTTGTGAAACCCCCCTCAGTGACAAATGAGGATTAAAAAAGTTGTCTACAAAAAAAAAGTGATAATTTTTGGATCTGCTGTTGTTGCTGCTTGACTCTCAGTTCCCAAAAGGAGGAAGCTTGTGTTACTAATATAAGCTACTTCCTTTTCCAGGCAGAAGCTATTTAGCTACGTAACAAAATGTACATTAAAAAAAAAAAAAAAAAAATCAAGTATTGATTCTTCATCTTTGTGATTGATGGCTCACAAATTGTGACTAGCATGGAGATTGTAGAAGTTACCGTTAGGGTTGATAATGGATGGCCTGCCGTGAATACAAGACACCACCAGGAGTCATCCTCCATCATTTTTATGCAAGTGTCATGGTTTGGTCAAATGTGTAATTATATACATTGTCTCCTGGGTGTGGCTCTAAATGATGTGACAGGGCATCACTCTACATGCCCCGTGGGATGAGTCATGGCAGGAAAAACTCATCCTGCATACAAAATCACCTTTTATTCTAATGGTAACTTTCCCGTCTCAGTCTTGGCCCACAAACGCTCTAATGTGTCTAGAATGTTGTAGCGACTGACACACAGCATGAAGAAAGTCTTCGTGGATGAAGGTGAAATTTACACTCTCCAAACAAAATGTCAACAACGTCGGAAAACAGCAAACTTAAGATTTAGATGTTGAGGAACTTGAACTAGTGTATTAAAACTGTATATTATATTATATAGTGTTTTATTATATTATACAGTTCTATAAATTCTATGTGTCTTTTATCATTATTTTTGTTGTTTTTATTGTTGTTTGTGTTATTAGATACCGGATGACTTGAATTTCCTTTGGGATTAATAAAGTATCTATCTCTCTCTCTCTCTCTCTCTCTCTGTCATCCATCCATCCATCCATCTCTCTCTCTCTCTCTCTGTCTGTCTGTCTGTCTGTCTGTCTGTCTGTCTATCTATCTATCTATCTATCTATCTATCTATCTATCTATCTATCATCCATCCATCCATCCATCCATCCATCTATCTATCTATCTCACGAGGTCACCTGATGTAAATTTGTCTATGACACTGACATTGACCTCTTTCATTAAAATCGACATCATCGACTTCCTTTTTCTTCCTTATAATTTGATGACACCAACATCCAGATCATATCTTCAGCATGTTTCCCGTGTTTCTCGTTAGCTGTCGGTGAAGATAAACGATGAAACCGCTTTGTCCTTGTTGACATCTGTCATATTTTACTGACCGATGTCCCCAGCTTCACCCCCTTTGTTGTGCGTCCTTGCTTTTATTTCAGAGATAATGAGTAAATCCTTCGGGCTTTACTCTGTTTTTAACTTCCTCTCTCTCTTATCGCTTTGATGCAGAGACAAACCTGGAAACCTGCAAATTCACACAACCATAGGCAGCCACACATTCGAAGGAAAAGAGTTTGAAGAGAACCTTCAGATGGAAACAGAGTCTAACGTGACCCGAGGCACAACAATAAGGATTCAGCATCCAAATCAATAAGTAAGCTGACTGACTTCACGGCTTTTTCCTTTTTTTATTATTTGTTCTATTTCTATGACTTAAGTTGCACACACGGGTGAAATGAGAGGGTGGAATTATTCACACACACACGGGCATTGATGGCAAATGTTGAAAAGCAACTTTGTAAAGGTCCACTCTCTCTCTCCCCCCTCCCCCTCTGTGTGGGCACAGCTGGTTTGTCTTGGAATTAAGGCAAAGGAAATGTTGACACAGGAACGGGTAAAAAGTAAAAGGACGCCGTAAGGTACCGGATCAGAACGGAAACCGTAAAGAAGAGTAAACGTGAGACAGAACGCGCGCCCCGTTTTACTTCTACAGTTTTATTTATCGGGTACACGAGGCTCGACGCCATCCAAAGCAAACACAGCTCATCGCCACAAACACCTCCGAGCGTTCAGCAGCATCGTGCTGCAGGGGTTGTTGTGCAGCCGCAGGACCCGGGCCCCCCTGCAGTCATCAACCAGGAGCTCTTCCTCTTTCAAGTATCTTAAGAGGCAGACGTGAAGGTAGAATTAAACACTTTATACTCCAAAAACGGCAAATCGTCAACTTTTACTTTAAACAGAACTACCTCAAAACTGGCCTACGTTAGTCCAATACTGCGATCTAAAAACCAGCCAATATTCTAATAAGCCTAATAAACCTCATGCACGTACCTGTGTTCATGTTGAACACTGTGTTTTGGACAACATCCACGTAGGAAATAAATAACTGGAGTCATAGAAACCTTTCCAACTCAGATACAAGTGTGAACTGGCACGATAACCAAGGAAATCAAGAAATAGCCGCAGGGATTTACACGCAAAAACAGCTGATTAAAGGTGAAGAAACGAGCCAAGAAGCCAAGAAAGAAGCAGCGCCTGAAAGAAGCAAAGGAAGGTTAAATACTCAAACGCGGAGAATCCCTCACCTGTGAAAATATGACGTTCAGGAGAGGAACGCGCTTTGTTCTATACGCACGTTTCCTTCGCATCTTTCTCGAACCACCACAGGGACGACACGTACAGGAGACAATATGTGCATTGTTCTTACAGCACAGTAAACTGGATAAACACTCTGCAGCTCCCGGCCGCCAGCTCCAGCCCACCGACTGATGGTTAACAGTTCTTCCCAGAAGGCACCAAACATGTTTTTCAGTCTGTAGCGATCTCTAAAGAAATCCAATGCGCCCATGTGTGGAACCCGAGGCTACTGGATCTCAGGAATTGGCAGCATCAAATCACATTACAGAAATAGAGGAAGGTTCAGATCCTCTGGTTTTCATTCCGTAATCACACGGAAGCAGAAACGGCTCGTAGGTTACACACACAACACTCGGAGGAGGAGGAGGAGGAGGTGAAGACGAGCCTTACGCCGCACGTGAGTTATGACTCCCGTTACCGGATTTATAGCGGTAAGTTGTACGAGTGCATTTTATCTGACGCTAATTCCGACAACAATACATCAACGTGTATAATTAGCTGAAAAAGTCTCTGCTGTGTTGCAAGAGGCTGAAAAACGGCTGAGTCCTTATCGTGGCACAGCAGACGCCCGACAGAGTCTCGGAGAGGAGACTTCATACACGCTGTTTGTGTCAGCCGGGCTGTACGGCTGCTGGGTGGCTACTGATGGCGGCGCTGCCCTCTGTACAGGCTGACAAAGCACTGCCTGATGGCTGCGTGGCGCTGGGTCGGAATAACTAAGAGCTTTCCAAAGCCTGTTGAAGTAAAGAGGAAGCCTGGCTGTACGGTATAAAGCCAAAGATAAAGCAGCGCTGCAGCATTATCATTAGAAGAATGATGATCACTCTCTCTGTCAGGATATTAGGATACAACACGTTGTTGTTGTGGGATTCCTCCACTTGATTATCATCCTCTTGATGGTCCTTTTGAACTTATATACTTCATCATAATTCTCCTTGTGCCCGTGTCTTATGTGTGATAAATAAGTCGCACAGTACCAGCTGAGGTAAGGTTGTGTGTTCCATCGATTCCAGAGCAGTCCTGGTGCTTTTCTTTTTTTTGTATTTTTTACCCCTTTTCACCTCAATTAGGAACAACCAGGTGCCCAGCTCACTGTTTACACTCCACCGTCTGCCTGAGGGGACCAGGGGCTGAGTCACCATCCACCTCTTTTCACCTGTAACGTGTGGGTGGATCGTAATATATCCCCACCCTTGGCATCTCACACACAAGGAATGATGGAGGGACGGACACACACACACATCCAGAGACGTAGAGAGCAAGGACAGACTTTCTAACTCAGACCCATCTCCAGAGAGACACCCCTGAACATCCTCATCCTCTACGGCTCATCAACATGGCGATCAACAGCCACGTCAAATCGACTACGCACCTTTATCAACAAATCCTGAGGATACAATCAAAGACCATCACGACGATCTCTGGAAGGAGACAGAGCAGAGGTCCTGATGAGGAGAGGAAAGTTAGGACACAGTCTCCGAAGAGAACCCCTGGAAGAACAGGGATCAGCTGGAGGAGGTCAATGGAGTTCGGCTCCACAGAGTACGATGGAGAAACGGTGCGGTTGACCGGTGCGATACGTGAGAACGGTCTGGATAACAGCCGTCCAAATCACATCTGTAAAAATGTCCAACACGGACGAAGAGCGTGAGACAAATCTGACACGTCGTGACCTCCCCCGATCAGCTGGATAACGCCGGTGAAGCGCACTCATTGTGACAGAGGTAAGCGACAAAGATGGCAACGTGTCATCACTTATAAAATTGCATTTGTAATATTTAATCATCACCCCCGCAACAAAGGCGCCACAGTCATCCTTCACAGGGCTACAGATGTTAAATGAAAGGGCTGCGAGGAGACGTCGCACCCGCTGCTCTGCATAATTCATCGGAGACATTCTCATGCAAACACAAAACAAATTCAAAGTCTTATCTGCCGGGGGACCAAGCAATCACTATTTCTGCTTTTTATCATCTACTTGAAATAGATGGGATCTTTTTTGGAGCTAAGCATTTACATTCCCGAGGCCGTCGTGTATGTTTGCTTCTGTGGCGGCAGGAGTACGCTGATTTAAGGTCTTTTCAGACCTGAAGTCCATTTGCTTTGCCGCAAATGAGTCCGGAGCCTGTGTTTCCTGGCTCTGTCTGACCCTGGTCTAAGCGTGGATTTGTCTTGTCTTCATCCCACTTTTCTCTCTCTCCTGCCTCCTCCGAGTGGTCTTTACCCGCTTGTCTGATGTGTTTTGTGAGTTTCCGATCCTGATTTTTCCTGAAGTGTCTTGGAAGATTCGCGTATTCTTGCTTATTTGTTCTTCATTTGCGCGCTCGTGCTTGTGTTTGATTTTGACAGTGGTTGTGTGCAAACTGGAACTGAAGGCCTGTTTTGTTTTGGAGCTGGCGGGGCTCCGTCCCTGGAGACTTTGAGTTCTTTCTGTTCATCACATTGTTTTTTTTTGTTTTGTTTTTATGCCTTGTATTTCAATTTCGGTGTCAGTAAAAGACTGCTCCGATGACAGTCACAGTCACAGGTGTACTGCAAATAAGTCCCCACCTTTTATCCATTACTTGTGACAAAATCATTACCAGCATGGTTTTGTTTCACGCAGGAAACCTTCCAAGCCAATCAAAATATGAACAGAAGTCATGGGTGTGTGGAACGAGGAATATCCTGATGGTAGTCATTATGAGGACTATTACATTGTGGACGTGCTGCTCATATTATGCTACCACATGGTAAACATGTTCTGGAGACACGTTAGGTAAGCCTGAGTTGTTACCATGCGTAACAGGGCCACTGTAGGTACAAATAAATACACTGCTTCATTCTCTGAGATTATTAAGTGGCAAATTTGAGGGAAAAAACTCACAAATTTGCAAGAGAGAAACTTGCAAATTTGATTTAACATCCACTCATATTCTATGATCGCACATACATATACAGTATGTGTAACCTCTCAAATACACACTGGTATAATATCTCACATACATCACACGTAACACGTACACACATGTATAATATCTCACCTACAATACTATGATATCGCTTTCACACACATACAAAGAGTTTCTTTCTCGCAAATGTGCGACTTCATAATCTCAAGACAATTCAGTATATACAGTATATTTATATATATCCAGTACTGGTCAAAAGTCTTGGTCCACCCCTATTAAACCTGGTGTAATGGACCTTTTTCTGACAGTAGATAGTGATGAAAGTCGGACAAATCTAGGTGTTATCAATGACATTAATTAGGGCTCCATTCCATTTAGGCTGAAGAGAGCCTGGTTCAAAGGGAGGTCCCACTAAATCCTGGACCCTTTAGCCTGTAGAAGCTGTTCTTTTATGATTTTTAATACTGAACACACATTTCCTGTATTTTCTGGTTGGATTCTAATAAAGAGAGAGATAGAACTGATAAAACAACAAATCTAGTGGGGGACCAAGACTTTGGACCAGGACTGTTT